>OMLP01040341.1:0-57082 GCA_900302685.1 Spondyliosoma cantharus | reverse complement strand
AGCGAGGCTGACGCTCAACAAATAATCCAATCTCGCCGGTTTTCCCCGGAGGACTGCGAGGCGTGATCAGAAGAGGAATAATCACCTAATGAGTGATTTAATCTGATTCATTCGTCCAGATTAGAGCGGCTGATTACTCATCGAGGTGGAATTATGGGTGATGATCAATCCTGCAACGGTGCTGCAGAGAAGTGGAGGATGCTTTGTTGGAAACACATTAAAAATACATACGCACGTGCTGTCTGAGCGCGTGAAGTGGTGGACGTGAACAGAGACGTAACACAAAATACGAAAATAATAGTAATAATGTAATAATGTGTGTATTTTATCTGTCTTTTGTCATGTTTTTAGAGATAAAACAAATGTGAAATAATTGTATTTTCTGTCATGAAGCAGCGGGACGGTGATCATGACACACAAAGATGAGCAGAAGTGACCAACAAAGCTCCATCAGCCTGGCTAACAGCTCCACCTAGTGTCCGCCAGGTGCCAGTGCAGCTACAGGTGGAGTGATGCTGACTGAAATATACTTATTTAAAGTTGTGCTGCTCATAATGTGACTGATGCTCATAATGAGAATAATTCATACTTTTTTTGGGAAGTGTTGACGTGATGTATTTTAATTAAATTTCAATTTTCCATCCATAAATGTAAATAGTCAGTGTGTATAAAATCAAATGACTTGATGCAAGTCAAGTACCTGAATAATACATCATGTGTATGTAGAAGCTCCACTTAAAGGGGCAGTACGTAGTTTTAGGGAAGACATTTTGATCAAACTGAACAAATTAAATACACAGACTGACCTTAACAGTGTTCTGGGATCTTATTTTCCTCTGAGAACAGCTTGTTTATTCAGTTGTGGAAGTAATAGATATTTCTGAGTTTGTATTATCACCTCTTTAATATTGCAAATATTAATATTCTGAGTTTGAATTTCTGCAAAACTACACAGTGCCCCTTTACCTTTTTTACGTAAGAGCCTGATTAAAACAAAACAAAAGTTTATGTCGAAGTTTTCATTCAATTTAATCAGCGACTCAACACGACGATCGTTGTACTAAATGTGACGCTTTACATTAAACTTGTGTAGTAAAATCAGTTGAACTGTTGCTGCAGGCTGTTAAAATAGAAAATACGAAGCATGAAAGAGTCTTTATTGTTTTTCCCTTTCTACAAAGTTAAAGGAACAGTTCGCCCAAAAATAAAATTGATGGAAAGTCAGCTTCAGAGGAAAACAGCGTCGCAGCGTTCTCCTAAACAACTGAAGCAGACGGAGACAACAACTAACAACAACAAGAAAACGTATAATGGCTGAATAGCTCGTCCAGTATCTTCAGCTTTTTAAGCCAAAATCTTCTCTGTAGCTGCTGAGATAAACTCCTTGGCGTGCATCCCGTCTGCAGAAGGTGTAAATAACATCTTAGTCACCCTGACGAGCTGTATGGATCTACTGTCTTTAGGCTTTGGTTGTTTTTTTTTTATGCAGCTACTTTAGTTGTTTAGGAGAACGCTATGACGCTGTTTCGCTGTGAAGCTCCAGAAATGTTTTGTGGACTATAAAACGTGACCTTCCACCCTTTAACGTCCAGGCCCTGCTGTGATGTGTTTGTGGACTCCGTGCTGCCTTTAGGTTCACTGTCCAGAAGGGAGCAGTCTTGTCTTCTTGTAAACCTCTTCAACAGTGTGAAGACGCAGCTGCTCACTCGAGAGGCCATCGGGTACCTTGTAATATGTTCAAACGCTAATGACACGCCACATGAGACGCTGCCACTGGGCTTGTCTCGGTGTATGTTATCTGCTGCAGCGTGTCCAGCAACTGTGAAATTAAAAATCATGCGCGTTAGTCTCATGGTGAAGAAGTGGACGTTTTCAAAGCAGCTCTGGAGAATCGTCCATCTCGGGAGGACTCGGGAGGGCGTTGGAGGCTTTAGGTCGACCCCCTGACGGCACAATTTGCTCCTGTATGTGCTGTGAGGAGTCCCAGCTCCGAGTCTGGACTGATCCCCTCTGGCTCGGCATCACTGGGCCTTAATAGGCCAACAGGTGGGCTGCACACCACTGCCATGAGCCTCGGGGAGTAAATGATACAGAGAAATGGCTGTTCACTGCCCTCATTAATCTCCCAGAGTTGGAAATTGAGAGGGGCAGAGGATCCTTCAGCCTTCATCTCCACCTTTTGACCCTGTCAGATCATTTGTTTTCATTAGTCACCACTCAGACGAGCTGGTCGGTCCCAGTCCAGACGCCTCACCCTGCCCCCCTGAAGCAGGCAACCATCTCTGAAAAGCATCTCCAGAGGGGTCTTCTCGGCTCTAAAACCCCCAACCCCCCGCAAGAAAACACAAGGCTCCAGAGTGTCTCTGGACACTTCTAAATCAGCATGGCGGATCGTTCACATCCGCTGGCCTGTTTCACAAACCCTCCACAATGACCAGAATGCCCTTGTGTAGAGAAACAGCAACAGACTTCAGGGGAAGGCTGAGATGGATTTCAACCTCTGAATATCATTAAAGACTTCCCGGGTTTTAAACTCGCGCAGGAAAACGATTTGAAAAACGGTTCTTCATCTGGCCTCCTGCTGTTCCCGTCACCGAGCGGGATGACTGAACGTTCCTCCTCTCTCTCTGCCCGGCAGCTGGGGACTAATTGGCTCCCGGTTCACCTAATGAAGCCTCCTCACAGGTCATGCCCTCTCCACCCGATGACCCGCCGCCGCCGCTGATGTGTGGGCTGTCCCGGTCAGACAGATGCCCCGTGGTCCGAGCGCTCAGGCGTGGTATTAGAGCAACACTTACAAGACCTGTGCACGCAGTCATTAGATGGGTTAGGTCCTGTGCTGTCAAGTGTTGGCTTTGCTCAAAACAAACAAGGGTAGGACCTAATGGCACGCTGGGAGCTCAGGTTGAAAGCTGCCGCCGGTCAACAGAGTTAGAGGGAGATTCGGTGGGATCGTCGCGTACGTCGCGCTCGTGTTTTATCTTCAGACGTGCAGCATCGTATTACCCAGATCAATCGGTCCGGGTGCGAAGCGGGGGGGGGAGCTGCGACAAGCCTTTGGTCTGTCATTAAAGAAAAGTGTGACATGTTCATCACTGGAGGGTTTTTGTGAGCACGGTGAGTCGGACACATTCTGGATCTGGAACTTGCAGCTCCTTTTAATCCAGAGAAATCAAAGATGTGGTTTTATGACATTATGAAGCAGCATGGGATCATGGGAGTCGTTGTCTCGAAGATGTAATATGTACGATTTCTGCATTAAAAACATTACAACTGGATTTTTGTCGTATGTTAAGTCACTTGCATTATCCCAAATGTCAAATGTCGGCCCTGTGATGAACAGTTCTCGTCTCTTGAAGACTAGGTGGTCACTCCTAACATCAGTCCTTCAGGTGAGCCTGAGTGCTGAGGCCAGACTCTGTGGTGTCTTTAAAGGAGCTATCTGAGGACATAATGAGCCCCATCCAGCGCCAGGACTAATGAAAACTCTGTGACATCTGAGGGGGGGAAGATATTACAGGTCTAAAACCAAAGGGGCTGTTTTAACATGCATCAGATGACAGAAAATGATGGTTATCACAAACACCTTTCAGACACTAAATGCAGGTCTGCTGCAGAGTTGAGAGGCACTAAACACCCGTGACAAGCTGGACACTCAGCATCTTGAAATAAACCGACGAGGGAGGTAATTACAACATAAAAAAACGCTTCTTTTTTTCTCTGGACCAAACAGACGACGGCTCCAACACGTAACGACTCTCGGGCTTCTATTTTTAAGGTGTGGACGCAAAAATTGAGAAGATGGTGATGTGATGTCAGATATCGAGGTGTAATCTTCCACAGCACACCTTTCATCACCTCCGACTTCCAGGAAACATACTGTAATGGATGATAATAATAAACTAGAGCTCAGTGTTTAGAAAGTGGAGGACGTTTTACACCAACAGCGAGTTAAAGGGTAACTCCACCACATTTTACACATTCAAGTGTGTATACAGGTCTTGAGGAGTTTTTCCTGCATATGTGGAAGATGCATGTAATCTGATAAATGCCCTGCAGTGATGTCACTCAGTGGCTCAGTTGCATTGTGGGTAAAAAAAAATGTACAATAGCAATATTAACATGATGTCCACCATAATTTGAGGGAAAATGCAAACAATCAAATGTATCTTTAACTCTGTTTACCGTGTGTTTTGTCTCTTTTGGAGTTTAAGGATGTGGAGAGAGTCTGTAAAAAAGAAAGTGTACAAAAAGATCAATTAAACTACAAAACTACTCAAATATTAAAGAAAAGTCAAGCAGATTAACTCATTCCACAAACAATGCACAGAGCTGAGGATGAGCATCTTTGCAGACGATGTTATCAAATATATTATCAGTAACACAATATCAATATTTAGTTTTTTAATATCACGGTTATCACGACACCCGTACCAGTAGTAAATATACTTTGATTAAAGGTGCACTATGTAGTTTTTGGGGAAGTGAATTGTTTTTTTTAAGCCTTAACAAACTAAATAAACTCTTCTTGTTTTCATGACGGAATAAACTGAATAAACAAACTGACCTTAAAGGACAACACTGTTTCATACTGTTTAATTTTGTTTATATGTGGCGGACCCTGCCACCTTTATAGCTTCAAACAGTGTTCTGGGGACCTTATTTTCCTCTCAGAGCCATTTGTTTATTCACTTATGGTGAAAAATGTATATTTCTGAGTTAGTATTAGTCCCTCTTTGATATTGTAAATATCAAAATTCTGAGTTTGAAAACTGCATAGTGCCCCTTTAAGTCATAACTCTTTGTTGATAGCTTACCTACAGTATGTGTTCAGCTTAGTTGATACACCAAAGCTGTGTGTTGTTTTCTCTCTATTGCTTCATCAGTGATCCTGAACCTTTACCCATTAACACCACATCAGCCACACTAAAAAGTTGTTTCTGAGAAGCTGTAAAATATTTCAGCTGATCTAATCTGATTGATCTGATGGCTGTATCATAAATCTAATAAAGCACATATAGATCTACATAGAGATTAACCCTGACCTTTTAACTTCCAGCCCTCAGTAAACTCCTCCTGATGTGTCTGTTAGAACAACTCTATATCACACAAAAGGCCTTCATTATTTTTAATCAGCCTTCGTCATATAAACAGACAGTAGCTCAGCAGAGTGACAGGTATTAGCCTGTGGCAAACCCATTGAAGCGCTAAATCTTACGATAATACTGTGCTCTTGGCATGCTACTCTCCGCCACCTCTTCTTGAATACCACCTCAGAAAGCGTTTGCCGGGGTGTGGCGAGCTCCAGCTGCAGTGTATTGTGGATGTGTTTGTGTTCAGAGAAGGAGCGTGTGCATACATGCGGGCAGCACACACGTAATCAACGGCAGGTTTTGCTAGAAAGACAACATAAGTAGAGAGCATGTGAGAGAAAAAAATGGGCTTTTCTGTTTGGGGAACAACTTGGAGAACTTTTTTTTTTACATCTTTTTATACACGTTCTGTTGAGTTTTGTGTATTTTGACAGTATAATTTGTAGAAAATGTTCAGTATTCAAAGGTAACTCGAAAAACACAGGGGGCCTTATATCACCAGTGACCAACGACTGCTGCTCTTTGCGAGCTAATCTTGGCTGTAGCTAGCTGACGTTAGCTGATTAGCTCGGATCACAGGGATCAACTCGACTGAACTTCGCCGCCTGACACGAGAGTGACCACAGCTGGACTGAAAACAGCCTCGGAGTCCGACTGAGGTCAGTTTGACGACAGAGGATACAGTACAGAGTACAGCTCTGATCAGGACTAGCAAAGCACTCATAGGGGGTCACATCTTACTCTGTGATTTGAGGACGTATGTCAATCAAACCAGAAAAACAAACTGAGCAGTCGTTGTGAATATTTAGCACGGTATTCATAAAACCGGAGCTGTTACCTCCACATCCTCGTACTGTTACAGGTACAGACAGAACATTTACACACTCGCAGCACAACTGATATGAGACCAACACCAGTGGAAACCAGGTCCTTGAGGTAGCCTTGGCATTTCGTGGATCTAAAAGACAGATTGAGCTCAGATGGTTCAGGATTTATGATGTGAGGCGAGCGACCTGAGGGACGAGCCAGCTCCTCCCTGGTGCTGGCTGCCGCACTGATGGAGAGATTTACAGGCAGGATATTGCAGCTGATTGCTCACAGAACCATGGGAAAAGTTAAACGGACACGGAGCACGCAAATAGCGTATCGCTGCAGCGGGCTTGAAAGCTGAATCGAAGCGCTGGAACTCACAGCACTTGTTCTGACCTAAAGCTTCAGAGACTCCGGTCCGCCAGACGGAAAGTGAAGGGTCCATAAATCAAACGTTCAGAGAGCTCCGGGTCCCAGAGTTAAGACCTGTGTTGTGTATATTTGGCAAAAGAGCTCAAAATCTTGATCGTGACCTCAGGAAAGTATGTATACCGAGGGTGGGTTATGTGGTTTATGGTATTTGCCCACCCTCGCTGCTTGAGCATGCACTGTAAATCTGGAAGAGGTCGAATTTTCAACACAGCCCTTATGAAATATGCATCGAACAGGTTTTTAGTGTGTGTTTATCCAATGCTAATGAGCCTGGGTTAGCCGTGCAGGGAGAGTTCACGATCGTCAATACTCTGTTTGTGCTGGCTTCATGCAGCTTCTTTACGCTCTGTAACGTGGGATCAGTGTATTATCGTTGCAGTTTAAAGTTTACATGTTTGTCTCAAAAGGTTGAACTTAATGTAATAATCATCCTCCTTCCTCCTGTTGACTTTGGTGTTCAGGAATGTAGGAAGCATCAACGCCGCAGCGCCGATGACTGACTGACCTTAGACTTCCCTCAACCCTGAGCTGAACTCCATTAAGAGCAGCCTGCAGTCTGTAATTTCACCAACAGCCTCTTATCATGTTTGTCTTGTCTCTTCCTCAGGGGGTTGACTGCCTGCCCGGCTTCACTTCATTTCAGCCGGGCTTTCCACGGAGAGCGCCGTCAAAACGGATGTGACAACTGATTGAAAAAACAACCGAAGAACTGAAGAATGACTTTGTACATTTTTTAATGGCCGCAGTTCAGAGGCAAGCAGCATGTGTTCGGGCTTATTCTGATTTATTTAAGTGCTTTGCCTGGAAATGTCAAGAGTTACTTACTTATTATTACAAAACTTGGACTTCTGAGTTTTACAACTCCGAGGATCATTTACCGTTCACGGGGAATCACAAAGAATATCAGCTACGTTCCAGCTGCAGTTAGTTAGTTACGCTGTTTTTTGTGTCATGCTCATCCCTCATTGACCCCAAAAAAGAACGCCTGCAGTGTTTTTGTTTATTTATCAGACATGGATATAACTTCTTCTTAATAAGAGTTTTGTTAAAAAACTGCACAATGAGATCAAAATTAAGTCCAAGTTGGGAGACAGGTGTGGTCCGCAGCGAGGGCGCCGACAGTACCCACGTTACGCCCCTCGACTACGTTTGTTTTTAAAAGCACAGCGTGTAATTTCTGCCTCCACGGCTCTCTTAATCAAAACAAAACAAGAGATAAATGCAGCAGTGGTTCATGGGAGTTGCGGTCTGCATCGTTAAATGTCCACCACTGCTGATGAAATCTATCTGATGTGATGTTTTTAAGTTGAATTCACGCTATGTTTTGACTCCCTTCCTCACTCAACTGTGCGTGATCCAGTTTAGACTTCACAGGTTTGTCGCTGAGACCAAAAACAAATGCCGAGTTTGAACACGAGTGCGTTCCTGACGTAGTTTCATGTGTTAAAGGGCAGTTTTTGGTCATACATCCTCTTTTTTTTATCAAAGCAATAAAATGCAACTTCCTGGAGAAAGATGATTTATTGTTTTGATTTTCATCCCCGGGTCTTTAAATAATGATGCTTTGGGTTGGTGTTTGACCCGAGCTGCCGACCCAGAGCATCAATCTGGAGTTGAAACTCTCTCAACTGTCTCGTTGCTTCATCGTCACACTTGGTACCTGTTATGTAATACTGACTTTAGAAAGGTTTTATTTGTTTGCTGTTCCAAACCTTGGGGTCCCCGCCTCGGCTGGAGGCCCTCGTGACAGTCGACTCCACCCTGTTGTAGGTAAACTGCAGATCACGGGGGTGTTCCCTCTGCCCCCATCTGACTGACCTTGTCATATTGCGCCTGTGGTGACGGAGGACGCCTGGGGCTCTGGGACCACACAGCCTTGTCATCTCAGCCCAGATCAAAGGGGACCCTGCTCCGGTCTGACAGGAGTCAAGGCCCTCGATGAAGCGAGCACCGAGCTGGAGAGCGGAGCTCGATCGACACTACGGGCGGCAAGAAGCTGGTTTAGCCGAGGAAGCTTCGGAGGCAGCAGCCTTCTTTCTCAAGAAACTCTCGAGATATGTGAGGTAGTGAAGTGGGATTCATAAACACTTGAAATCCGGAGAGAGATGAGTGAAATGAAAGGGAAGTGAGAGAAGAAGCACGTCAGGAATGTCGAAACAAAAGCACAGGGAAGGAGAAGCGGTGGAAATGTGAAGCGTAGCGTGGGCCTCCACCCAGACGGAGCTTCGGTTAGAAGCTGTTCTTGGCCGCAGCGCTGCTTTCTTGTGACCTCAGAGTCCTGCTGACACGTACGCTCCGTCCACCGAACAACAAATACAGTCTGAGAGAAAAGACCAAATAATTAAGACACAAACCCTGAAGTAACATTACATGAACTCTGCTCGCGGCGCGTTCAGCTCTCTTTGTTTCATCGAATTAAAGGAGAAGATTACGACACAAGTGTTTTTATATCACTTGGACGAGATGTTCAAATATAAAATAATTGCACATATCAGTGATGAATCAAACATGTAACTTTTTGACCGGCTCATTATTTTCATGTGCGTGTCCAATTAAGCCGCTGACTGTCGGTTAAGAAAACTCTCCTCCGTTCCTGCTTAATACAAAAGAGTCTCTCCTTGTTTTTCCATCTTTGTTCTATAAATGGCTTCTCTAGTTGGACTCACTGCTCGGGCATCTGATCCGCCGCGCTTTCAAAAGGCCACATCGTAAATTCCTGGACCTTGATATTTTCCCTCATTTCCCACAGGGCCGTAATGATGCAGGGCTCTTTGTTGAAAGCACCTGTTCTCAGCTCGAATAATGGGCTGCGTTTTCATCCAGGATATACTCCCTGAGGGACGCCCAGCCTGCAGGCCTTCCACTCGGGGGTATCTAGTTGCCACCGTTGCCGGTGAATGTTCACCGCAACCTTTTGAACACCAGTTAACATGTGTTGTTTGCCTGCGAGGATCTTTGTATGGAAATGGTCGAATTGCAAAGCTGTGTTGTCTTCTGAAGCTGTGTTTATGATAATCAAGCAGCAAGAAACACTCAAACTGTGTGTGAATGTCTTTCTGTCTTATTCTAGACTGTATTCCAGCAAATCAAGATATGAAAGACATCTCATATTCAAACTGTGGGAGGACAAAAACATGTAGGTAACATCTGAGCTCGATGCAGGAGCCAGGTCTCTGTAAAGATGCGACGCAACAGTCTCTGATTCACTGTTCATCGGTCACCCCGTGTGTCCATTTCTTTTTCCTGTGGGCGGACATTAGCCTTAAAACGGAGCTGGATTAGCGAGACTCCCTTCCAGGATCTCTTCCCTCTCCGGCTGGTCAGCCTGGATGCTTTGAAAGATGCCGTGGACAGTGATCATAATCCAAAACATGAGCTTCCTTCTCCAACGCTGGAGAACGCTTTATTTCACATTAGTTTCAGCAATAAAAGACATTTAAAATAAAAATAAAAAAAACGTGGCCAAATTTGAGAAGCTACTGAGCGCTAGTTGAAGCAGACGACTCTGTTTGATTACAAAGCACGAGACAGAACGGTTGAAAAGTGAACAAAACACAATAAACTGTGACTGAAATATCTTCAGATCTAGATGGTCGCGGCACACAAGTGGAAGTAGGTAAACCAAATGAAAATAGAGCTGTTAATGAGGTGGTAACGTCGCTTCATACCTTGGTACTTGTGAAACATCTGGTTGTTGTGACGTCTCTTACAATTACACAAAGCCTATTTGGGAACTTTAAGTCGGCTTCGGTTCTCTCGGGGCTTCTTCTGTTTGAGTGCTTGTTGACGTCTGTCTGTTAGAGCGAACGGCCTGTTGAGAATCAGTGCTACGAGACGTTACGGTCTGTATACGGAGCGACACACGAAACCTCCTTGTAGGGTAAAAGAACGGCCAAACAAACGCTAGCATGAGGTCATTACATGTGTTTGAAAAGCTTTCATTTGGTCTGAGTGGGTGAATGCTTGTAAAGCGAGCTGATGTGTCACATCTGGATCGTCAGGAAACCGACCCTGGCGCTAAATACTATCGAGGTCAGTGAATCTTTTACCTCAGCCACTGTTTCAACCTCACCTGTGATAAAACAGCTAACGGCATTATGGGATTTCTTTGGCTTGTGCAGGACTAGGCAGGACTTGAAGACCTAAGCCTGCCTGAGCCCTCCAAACCCGCCACGGGGCAGCTTCACCTCGGTCCAGGGGGACAGCAGTGAGCGCGGGATAAGACCTTTTCTACGGGATCAGGTGAGGAAATCCGCTCAGGCTCTACCTTAACAGAAGATCAGATGGTCTGTAGCACGGCTCCTGGGAATTTATAGACATTTTAAATGGTCTTAGCCTGAGTTAAAAAGCTTGAAGGAGGAACTTAAGGAGCAACAGCCGTGTGTTGATCTGTCTCTTGGCTCACCTAATAACCCCGTCATTAGACTGAGGGCTTTGCGTGTGGAAGAAGTCGGCCGGCCCCGATTGTTGTTCTGTTTGTTCTTTCTGGGTTAGAAGGGCGGATGAGATCATCCATCGGTCCACTTTACCCTCTAATAGGCTCAGATCTCTGACATCTGGATGCTTCTCCGACAACGTCGCGATGTTTGTTTTGTGCATTTGACCATTTATGCACATTATGCGACACGTACCCGCCTGATTCCCGCGTTATTCACACGTCTGCAGGTATGCTGAAAGGCAAATTTTTGAAAAACATGTTGACGAGAGAAGGTGTTAAGCAGGCGCAGGTTGTTAGCAGCTCCAACAAAGCTGTTTTGCGCAGGCAGGTGTGTAAGACGCCATGTGTTCCTGTTAGGTGGAGAACGCTTTATTAGAAAACGGGAGACTGACTGCACAAATAAACAAACGGTTAGATCGAGTTGCATTCGCTGACTAGATCAGTGTGCGTCCTTTAAATAACCGTCTGGGTTTCATGTATAAAGGCTGTTCATGTCATGTGTTTAGGCTGCGGAGGAGCGGCGCGTTAGCACGGTTCAGCTGGTGTAATTGTGTTGAGGATGTGTAGAAGTCACGCACATCCTCTAGTGTGTCCGGTTTACTTCTGCCGAGTCCTTTGAGACGGCACAGAGGGCAAAGTGTGTGTGTGTGTGTGTGTGTGTGTGTATGAGCTATTGTCTCAACGCATCATGAAGCGTAACAGATGGAACTAATCAGGAGACGCAGTTTTTACGGAAGTCTGGAAAAAGTGTGTGTGTGTTTTGTGTGTGTTTTGTGTGTGTGTGTGTGTGTGTGTGTGCGCGCGTCCTCCCTCAGGTGTCTTTACGTCTCATCCTTCCGTGACTCTGCTCCACTTTGAAGTCCGTCAATCCTCCATGCAAAGAAAAAACCTCTGGAAACTCCAGAATGACGACACACGTTTTCTGTAAATTTGTCAGAACTAAAGTCGGCCTGTGAGGACGGACAAGTGACGGGTGAGGTCGTCTAAATTACCTGTTAGCAACCACCATTTTTAAGACACATACGCACTATATAATTAAATTGTGGGACATTTAATGATGTATTTCATGTCGTGGTACAACAATCACACACTTTATTTCAGACATTTAACTGAAAACCGATTAAAAAAAAGGCTCACAGACTTTGAGACGAGGGAGTTCGATGACTGATTTCCAGGTTTCGACACGACTCTATAGAGCTCAACAGTCATCAAACACTTTTTTAACGGCTCCGGTTCCGGAAGTGAATTTGCCATTCATTCACTCCACTGACGTTTCATAAAATCCTTACATAAAGTGAACTACGAGATGAATCACGACCATAAAACATTTACTTCAGAGCAAAAACAAATTGGGAAAACAGAGAAAAAAAGCAAAGGTACAAGACTGTGTACATAATTATCTTAAGACTAAAGGAACTACTCATCCCATAAACCCACAATCCCATAGTGTAACAGCGAAGTCTCTGATTGGTGGAGCTCGCTGTTACCATGGAAACGTTTACCGAACCCTTTCGAAACTCTTCTCCTCATCTCAGTCAAAAAACGCAGTAGGTCAGAAAGTGAAATCACGGCAGCTCTGTGGTAAACGATCGTAGAGTTCAGTGTCAGCAGTAACGAGCCAACATGAAATTCGCGGGTTCGGTAAACATTTCCACGGTAACAGCGAGCTCCACCAATCAGAGACGTCGCTGTTACACTATAGGATTGTGGGTAGTGTAACACTTTTCCATGACATCGCGAATAAAACGTGTTTTTCTTAAAACGGACTTGTGGCTTCTACAGGATCATACACCATCGTTTCACAATCTCACAGCTCGTGGTGAGTCTACTTTGGATGATTACGACATTATGGCCAGTAATCAAAATCCTCTATTCAGAATATGAACGGCATTTTCACTTCCGGAACCTCACTGTTGAGCTCTATACTCAAGTGAATACAAATACTCCAAAATGTTTGTTACACACATTTTGAAATTGAAATCTCTGCACGAACAGCTGTCAGCTGTCACGCAGTACGGATGTGTGAACACCAGCTAAAATACAACATCCTCAAATGACTCCAGTAAGAGATTAAGAGCAATCACATCGCTTCCGCATTTCTTAACACAACGACTTAAATATTGCTGTTGTAATCAAATCTGACAATTTCACTTCCTCTTATAGATTACTACAGAGCGGACGGTCAGCATATTCAAACATTTATGACTCATTCAAACTCTGGAGACCAACAGCTGTAGAATATTTTGAGAGCGGCGGCTTGATTTCGTTTTTTAACGCACGCATGTACGGAGATAAGAAGGAAGCAGTCCACGCAGAGATTTATATATAAAACAACCGACCTATGTGAGAATCTGCAGACGTACAGAGATTTAGCATTCAGCAGCAGCAGCTTTTTAAGTTGCAGAAATCACGTGTAATAACAGGATTTGTTTCTAAGTTTTTTCCCAAAGGACTGGATTCTTTCTGCATATTTTTCGCTTGAATCAGACTTCCATCCAGAGTCCTTCAGCCAGGCGCAACACGTCCAGAGACAATATTATTGGATCTATTAAGGAGACATTGCTTGTTCGTAAAATTACTCAACTGCATGAGAGCGCCGCAGGGCGCTTACACTTGGCGAGGACGGACCGAACTTGTGAGAAAAACTCTTAGTTGTGACTAATGTTTTGTGCTAAAAGGTCCAAGTGAGACGAATATGTTGTAACTCTTTCAAAACAGTTCTGTTATGATTACCTAACAGTTGCATTTTAGTGATAGTTCTCCGAGTGCAGGATAAAGACTATAAACACTCAAAAAACGTCTGTGTCGTCTGAGTTCTGAGTTCTCTCGGGGCTTGAGAGTAAATACAAAGTTAATGCTCCGGCAACACTTGAACTCAGCGGTTCAACTTCCACCCAGAAGAGTCCACAAAGCAAAGACAAACACCGTCTGCACACAGAGCCGAGAGGGCAAACTGTGACGGCGGAGCTCCAAACCAAACCCCCTCGACGCACACGTTCCCTCAGACAGGTTATCTGCTGCTCATGCACTGTGGAAATGCAACTATTGGGATTATAAAACACACACACACACACACATATCATATATAGCAGTGTCTGAGAGATGAGATAAGGGGCTTAGATGAAGGGGGCAGGGTTGTCTCTGGTGAAACTCTGACTGACATGGCAGCTCTGGAGTAATCCTGCTAATCCTCTGCTAGCTCAGGGGTGCAGAGCGACCGGAGGCCTTTGACCCGCCATCAAGAGAAGGTGGCGACACACACACACACACACACACACACACACACACACACACACACACACCCCTGCGGAGTGGATGATTAACTTTTTTTACGGGCGTCCCTAAAACACTCCGATAACATTTTGTTTACGTAGCACGGACACATCCACAATGTTTGGGATGATTACAAAGGCAATTAGGGGAGGATTATGAGGCCAATTAACTCGGAGGCACTGGACCATTCCTCCCACAGCAGCAGGGAATGTGCGAGGCTGTTAAAGGAAACAGCTGATCCGTGACACACACTTTCTGTCACGCCACACTTTGTTTGTCCACAGGTGACCTTTGTGTAGGAAATCAAACCGCAGCAGTTAAAAGTTGTAAACATGCAAATACGTGTCACATCTGAGCATGCTGGGAAAGTTTTGTGTCAGACTGAAGAAGAAGAAGAAGAAGAAGAAGAAGAAGAAGAAGAAGAAGAAGAAGTTTTATTAATAAGAATAAAAGAAAGATCTCCTGATTTTTGTTCAGGATGCAGTCATCCGCCCTCCAGTGTCTCTGAGACCCCATCAAACACACACACACACACACACACACACACACACACACACACACACACACAGAACAAGACCGGAACCGTCACAACTTTCAAAATAAAAGTAGTCCAACGTTTAAAACTGGGGGATTAAAGCTGATAAAAGATGTTGTTGTTCCCCTGATTCTACTGTTAGAGAACATATTTGAACTTATTATAAATCAGTAGCTACGTTCAATTAACCCAAAGTGTTGAGATAATTGATAGAATCCCTAAATAAATTACCAATTAGTTAAAAATTGCTGTATAACTACTATAACTTATCACTTATAATAAGGTTGGAAGCCTTCAGAGCTGCAACCATTAATTTATTAATCAATGAGCTGTCAACTGTTAACTTAATTTTGATATCTGATTAATCGGTTTGAATAATTTTCTGACCAGTTAGCAATTTATTGGTATTTGCTATAATAATCATATTAAATTACTATTTTTTTCTTTGTCTTCTTCTCAATAAGTGTAATTGACATTAGAGCTGCAACAATTATTTGTTTAATCATTTAGTTTTTCAGCTATTAAATCAATCATCAATTATTTTTACTAGTGATTTATCAGTTTGAGTAAAAATTCTCTGATTCAGCCTCTTAAATGTGAATATTTTCTGGTTTCTTTCCTCGTCCTTGACAGTAAACTGGATGTCTTTGGGTTGAAGACGTCATCTTGAGTTTAAGGAATTACTGATCAACATTTCAAAACATTTTATTGACCAGGATTGAGAAAATAATTGACAAATTGATCGACAATGTGAATAATCTAAAATTGCTTATTCTGTAGGAATAAAGTGAGATCGTGGTGTCATTTTAATGGAATTAATGCATGTATGAAAACACAATGCTGTGTAATGTTTTGAGAATAATTTCTTTGTCATTTCTTTGTTACAGGTTTTACTTTGAAGGGCTCCACCGGAAACGACTCCATCGCATTGCCTCGCGCTTGTCGCTGCTGTCGGGTGTAGATAACTTGGCGCTGCCGTGTGAGCGCTCACACACTGAGAGCAAGTGATGGGAGTCGAACCCGCTCCTTGACGCGCGTGTCGCTCACCTGGAGAGATCTTCAGCGGCGCTTTTTATTTTTTATTTTCACATTTTTTCTTTTTTTTTGTTTCTATTAAGAAAAAGAAATAATTAACCCAACTTCTCGAGCTGAGCTGGAGTTGAAGCAGGAGGTTGGAGGAAGACGCGTCAGTTTTTTGGGTAAGAATTACGCACGGGTGCGCCAGGATTTTTTGCGTCATGGCTGAGGAGTGATGCGCCCGCTGCCAACATGCCTCTTCACTGGAATATAACTTTCCCACGGCGGTCCTATGGAATATAGTCCGATCCTACACAGCCTACATGTTGTGCCATCATCATCCCACGTGAAGAACAAACTCTTCGTGTTCTGCATCATGCTGTCCCTCTGGGTCTACATGATCTACTGCTGCGTCGGCTACTGCTCCACGATGCCCAACCTGGCGTACAGACACGAGAGCGACGCGGAGGCTGACAGCCGGGGCTCCTCTCTCGGGGCGTCCAGGGACCTCCTGAATAACGAGAACGACTTGGACAGCAGAGGAGACGAGTGGGATGAGATTAGAGGCGAGGCGAAGGCGCTGGATGATAATGCCATGTCAGGTTTCCTCAATGAGTCGGAGAGTAAAAAGTTGCCCCAGGCGATCATCATCGGGGTGAAGAAGGGAGGCACCCGCGCGCTGCTGGAGTTCCTGCGGCTGCACCCGGACATCAGGGCGGTGGGAGCCGAGCCGCACTTCTTCGACCGCAACTACGACAAGGGGCTGGAGTGGTACAGGTACGACTCCCAGCTGACACTTCTGATGCCTTGCTCAAAGGCAGCTCATGTAGTTATGGAGGCTCTTCGTTGTGGTTGACCCAGAATAAAAAAAACATTCTTCCTCTTCCTCTAAAAACGCATTTATAATAACACCAACTCATGCAGCTTTTTTTTTTAAATCCACCTCAAACCACCAACCGGATCTAATGTTTTTGTATCTGACTCCTTTTAAAGTTTGTCCTCTTTAAACTCATATTTACACCCCAGCTGCCTGATATCATCTTGACAAGGTGCAAGTCTGCAACAGTAAAGAGAACAAAAAGATGTGATCATCAGCTGAGAGATCAACTTTCCAGGGAGGAGATGAGATAACAAGATCAGAGAGAGAGAGAACATAAAGTAATGAAGTGTGAAATGATCCTGCTGCTGCTGCTGCTGGAGTTTTTTAAAAATAATCCTACGTGTTGTGACTTTATTTTAATTCATGTCAGTTTATTAAACGACAGGAAACTGAATTGACTTTAAAATCCAAAGTATTGCTGTTTATTTAAAGCAGATTAAAGATGTTGAACAGTGAACAGTCACATATTGATATGATGTTATTGAGAGAGATCAAATTGAAACTGAGCCAATAAAACACAGCTGACAATTTCAAATATCAGACGTATAATATCATCAGCAAATTAATTTAACATTCATAATTACGCATTTCTTGGTGTAAAATCACCTGAAACGAACAAATCTTTGTGTTTTTGTGATCTCAGAATGAGCCTTTAATATCTACACAGCCTGACATCTTGTTTCTATGGAAGCCCAGAACGGACAAATCAAGCACGAGGGGTGTTCAGTCGGTTGCAGTTCACAACCACAGCACCAGATTTAACCACTAAATAATTTTATTGTCTTTGATATTAAAAGTTATTTACTAGCGCTAGATTTCCTGCAGCACTGCAGTTAGCAAAATGTAGCATTAGCTTATTTACCGTGAAGAAAAAACAAATGTTAGCAGCCAAGTTAGCCAGAAAATAAAGATACTTTCAGGGCAGCAGCGAAATAAATCAACATTTCAAAACAAAAATGACACTGCTAGCTGGATAAAACAGAAACTTGAAGCTTGCTGGATGTCTCTCTTCCACTTTTAGCTAATCGGTTAGCTTAGCTTTGATAGCAGCAAGCTAACGTTAATGTTACCCGTAAGGTATTCTACAGGCTGTTGTTTCTGCGTTACATACTGTCCCGTATTTACAGTGTCTGATATTAAATGCACTGTAGTATTAAAAGTAAATTATACATATATTACATATGTATTCAGCATTATTCTGATAATAGAAATCAGTATTTTTTTGTTTTTTTAATCTGATTGCAGCTAAAATAACTTAAAAGTCAGATTTGTAGATTGTAGATTTTTTTATTTGCTGTGTCAAATAAATGCAGCTGAGGAAAAAGTACAATGTTTGCCTTAAAAATGTGGTGCAGTACAAAACTCGAGTGAAATAACTCACAGTTGGACCTGATTGTCTTGTTCATGGCAGTCAGATACGAGACGACACTACGTAGCAGCACTTATATAAAACATTAAATCTTCTGTTTGCAGTAACGTTGTTTGTCGTGTTCGTTTTCAAAAGTACAATCGATTTCCTGCCTGTTTGCACGACCTTCACTCTTGAGCTCCTGGAATTTGTCCCACATCTGGATCTACACCTCGGATCTAGATCTGCTGTGGCCGTCTGACACGACAGGTAGAAAAAAAAAAGATAACGCAGAGCTTCTGTTTAAATCTGATGTGCATTCTGGACGCAGTTCAAAGAAACGTCTCGTGGTTTATGGTTAGGAGTCAACAAGTTACATCACGCTATCTTCCTCCAGCAACCAGGAGCTGGAATCAAGACCGTGAGCTCCTGAGCACTGATTCAGCGGCAGCAATTTGTTTTGATCTCCAATCCAAAAAGTCATCAGAGATCAGAGATCTGCGGCTGCTCACACCTTCAACATTTTATTGTATCCTCTGCCATGGCAACTGTTGTCCTTGTACGTTACATCTCAATATGAACGCTCTTTACTGTTGACTCAGCTGCATGATTACACAACTTGCTCCTCTTAGTGGAAATTAACAACAAGCACGATTTATTCCTGGAAATGGGCGATCTTTTATGTACCCCGAACGCTCCCCCGGAAATGGTGCGGCATTGAATGCTTCAGATCAGAGCGACCACATTGTGAATAAGAGATAATAAGAGATACTGCTGTTTCGAGTGTCCATTTGGCTGAGCGGAGGGATTAACAAGACGATGTCAAAAGGATCTAGACACTGTTTTCAAAGCTGGCTCCATACAGCTACAATAGGTTAAGTGAAGCATTGTTCAAAGGACTTCTCGCTTAAGCTCCTTTAAGCATTTCCGGACAGGTTCAAGAATTTTTTTTTTTTGGATGATCAGCCTGTAAAGAAAGATCTTTTGTGCAGACTGAGCAACTTGTGCTTTACTCTTTGCTTCAAGTCGTCCTGCTGTTTTTTACGATCCACAATTCATGCACAAGCAGGCGATGTATGAATAAAATGAACTGCTGATGCGCCGTCGTGTGTAATTGAGACGTAGCCCGCTACGCGTTCACAGAGGCAACTGCATACCAAACTAGCAGCTAGTGGATGCGGGAAACTGTTTCATCTCGAGACGTGTATAATGAAGGCTTCGCTTCCCACAGAGGTGATCGCGCTAATTAAAACAACTTGGCTTGAGTTGTCACAGTGAGAGCGCTGTGCTACAGATTGACCCCATACAGCAGAGCTCCATGACACCGAGTCCTCCCTTAATGATCATTTAGTGGAGCTCTGAGGAAAACCTTCGCATGGCTTTGTGGCTCGAGCACATCGTCGTTGAATGTGTGAGTTTTTACACATATATGGACTTGATGAATGAGCGTTCACAGACATTTTTCGGAGCCCGTTAAAGAGGAAATATTTACGATAAGGCTAAAGATGTCTGTATGTGTCAAAGAGATATCTAGTTAGCATGCTAAGTAGCTAGTTTCAACCCCATCGTGTGCCTGCAGCAGCTGTTTGCCAAAATAGACTCACAAAATTTCAAGAAAGGAAATATTTTTACACTAATTTATCTTACCAAACGGAAAAATTAATCTATACACCCTCAAGTTTCTCTCTTCTACTGAGCTAAGCAGAGCTTAATTGCCTCAAGGTTAAAATCACCAAAATATATCCTCAATTAAGAGTTGGATGTGAAAATATTCTGACTCTACATGCCGTTTTGGCATTTCCTCTGCCGCTTCATGCCTCTCTTGTCCTGCCTGCCACTGTAACTCGCCTCTGTAGTGCATCCTGCGTCTTCAAAGTGACGTTGTTCGGTCTCAGGAGCCACATAAACAATGTTTCTGCATTTTTTGAGTGATAAGAACAACAGATCATGTAAGCCATGAAGTATATTTCACAAATACGGATGCAACCATCGACCCAATGTTAACTTTTATCCACCATCATGTGATGCCAACTCGTTGGGGACAGACTCCAACTCCCAGGCTGGTGTCCAGTTATATTCACTGGGAGGTCTGTTGAACTCTGTTGCCCACAGTGACTTCCCCTGTGATCCCAGGTCAGCATCCATCAGCTTGTTAGCCACGGCTCAACGAGCAACTTGCTAACGGCGGCGGAGACAGATACAGGAAAGAGTGTAGTGAGCAGCAGTGAGCAGTTGTGCTGCCCTCTATAGTTTTGGAGCAACCTTTAAACTTTGTTCAGTGTAATGTCTGATCAGAAGTGATTATTTTCATGACTTAAAAATTGTTTAGTCTATAAAAAAATTGTGAAAAATCCTCAAACTAACAGTCCAAAACACAAAGACTCTGCACTCGGTATAATAAATGATAAAGAAAGAGAGCAAATTCTAACATTTGAGAAGCTGAACCAGCAAATGTTTGCTTGTAAAACAACTTAAACAATTAATCGATTATCAGATTTGAGCCATTAAATGTCTTTTGATGGCCTAATCATTGCAGCTCTTATCAGAAGTGAGTCTTGAAGATGAGCCGAGGGCAGACGGGAGGTGTTTGTTGATCTGTTTTCCCATATGTTTCACTTCACCGCTCCCAGACTAATGGCGTGCAGTAGCCTGGGGAGGGGAGCGGTCCGCTGGGTGGGCTTATCAGCTCCTGTGGTGGCATTGAGTTGTGCCGCACTATTTATCTGCAGTGATTGGTGTGTCCATCCTGCTTGGAGGTCCGCTGTGTCCATCCTGCCGGAGCCCCTCATAGAGGAGAGGCCCCCCGGCTCAGCAGGACGCCGACCACAATGCAGCGAAAGAGGCGCAGGCAGACGATGGTGCACCTCCTCGCCCCCACCTTCCTTTAATAAAACTTCCTCCAGTACGTCTTATCTTGGCAGGTTAACAACTCGTCGACTGAATGCACGCTCGAATCAAGGTCTTCTAGGTTTCTATACAGTAGATGTGAATAATTGCTGTAATTGTGTTTTCCTCTTGAGGTTCCACATATAGAACAATGGGCGGCCTTCTTACTAACCCACTGAGGGTGTCAGAGAAGACGGCGTAATCCTCCTCAGAGCCCCAGGGAGGCTTACTGCAGGCCAGTGGCAGATAGAGGGCAGTAAATTTAAAGTGAGTCTTTAGAAAGCGCAACAGTATTATGGAGCTCAATGAAAGGGGATGCTCGAAGAACCCCCGGGGTCTGCATTAACCCTGACAATAAAAGAGCAGACAATTAGTGTGAAACATGTTTTCTCTGCCTTCACTTTGTATGCAAATGTGCTCAGAAGGGTGAAAGTGCCCTTTGACGGAGCCCAGCAGGAGTTCATCGGAGAGAGCATTCACTGGAACCTGCACAAGAAAAAAAAAAAGACTCGCTACACTTAAAGCTTTTTTTTTCGGGGGGGCTGAAAGTTGACTTTCAGAGAGATCCCAGCATGGAAAAGTTCCCATGAGTAGGTTCGTTTGAGTCCGCTGGTGGCTTTTTCGCTTACTCGACAGTTTCAGCTCTTTGCAAGGACACAAGGGGGATTGTTGTAAGTGAGAAAACTCTCGATATAGGTATCCCCCGGCTTAAACTAACGTGTCAGCACACTGACAGGAAAAGAAGGGAAGAGAGCGTTCGATAATGAGATGCTTCAAAAGAAACAATTTGCGCACGCTCGCTGTTGTTTCAAACACTCCTAAGATGTTTCAACCTGCGGAAAGAGAAGCAGCCTCCATCTCAGACGGTCCGTCCGATGGACCGAAGTGATGCTATCCTTCCAAGAACACGTCCAACTAGGTTGTCAATACTGATAATGTGCGCCTCCCCTCCCCATTCTGGAGATGGAGGATTTAATTTGCTGCCACAATCCCCCGGGCTTTCGCTTGAGGCAATTTGTCAAACCACAGCACTTATTACAGCACTTTGGAAACGCCGAAACAAAACAAGTTCACTCCGTTATATCCCCTCGAGTTGTTGACGTCCTCATCGAACTCTTTTGTTGTATCTTCAGAGAAAATGTGCTGTTTCCTGTCTCTGTCTCTCGCTCCGCTGCAGAGACTCCCTGACAGCAAGTCAGAGCAACTTTAGAAAGCAGCAATCTGCCTCGGCCATCTTTGTTTGGCTTCTTTGAAGTCTTGTTTTCCTTCGCTGATCCTCTCAGACCAGCAAGTGCTGCGGGGAATTATCTAATTGTACCAACTGCGATATAAAGTCGGAAACAGCCACACGTGCATACAAAGAATCGACGTTTCATGACGCATTTAAAACTCTAGCTTTATATTTATGGACTTGCCCACATTTGTTGAAATGAAAGTGAAAATCATGTATTATTTCTGACAAACCGCGTCAGCATTAGTCACCTCCTCTCTTGTTTCTCTTGGCTGTCGCTGTTTTTCTTTCACTTTCTCTCTGAATGTAGCTTCTGTCTCCCGTTTCTGAACTCCTCCACCACTTTATCTTTACCGTCCGCCTCTCGTAGCGGCTCGAGCTCGTGGCCTTGAGCAGCTACGAAACATTGAGTACAGAGGAACACCAAGTGCTGGCAGGGGTTTTCATTTCCATTTCAACAAAGCTACCTGCGTGAAGGTGTGTCTTTAACTGATGGCAGGCTCGTCTCTTGTCACGGTAGAATGAGCGACTCTAAATTCTTCTTCTCGCGGTGGTGCTATCAAAGAACGGCCGCTTACAAATATAATTCTTTAAGTTCGATGGATCCCTGTTGGATTGAGCTTCAGTTGCTGGTACAGCATCTCCCTGATGGTTCCCAGCCAAGGCAACATAGAGTCTCCTGGTTCATAGACAAAACCTACAATTACGTTTGTTTTATTTAAGCTTTAAACCCAGCGTCACACCTGATGATTAGTCCCTCTGAGCTCGCATCCAAAACAGGAAAAGAGACTCTTTAAGAATCTCGTATACGTACTGATGCATTATCGATCGCTGTTCGATCACTTTCGCAGAGTGTATAAAATCGGCTCGGCGTTGTTGGGTTATGTATTATTTTCCGGCAGCACCACCCTGTTAGAGTGCAAGGCTGACTCTATAAACAAGTGACTGTCAGGACTGTTATGTGTTAATGTAAGGCTGACAGTTGTGTGAGAGAAACCAGAATGGCTCATGCACTATTCCTCCTCCTCCTCCTCCTCCTCCTCAGACACTGGGCCTGTCTCCATCAGACAGCCAGGTGGCCTTGAGTTCTGCATACTGACAGTAATAATGGAGGATGGGAAAAAAGGCAATCTCTGCACTATCATTGTTGTTCAGGAATGCTGTTGAGATAATGAAGGTCCTGAGTGTAAACGGCAGCAACGACGACGACTTTCACACGCATGATAAGATGGGCTGCAATGACCGAGCGGCACCGTCCCTAAAGATGCGTTCCTCTCCGATTCATGCCTGGAACTCATCTCACGGTATATCGGTCTGATTATTATAAGTGGCCGCATACCACCACCTCCCATCCTGTCTTTGACTCCCACAGTAGCTCGACCTCTCTCAGTTCTAAGATTAGGACCCATCATGACATTAGATAACGCTGAGGGTTGTTTTCTGGAGCGGTCGCTTGTCACCGCGGTCTGAGAGGCTGAAATATACATAGACGCCAATTAGAGTCAGTCGAGCTGAATCCCACAAGAAAAACTGTGAGTCACGTCGGAGTTTCCTGCGCTGAACTTCTTCCCTTACCTCGGTGAACTCATGACGGAGGGTTATCATCCACGCAGCGACGTTATAAATTCCTACCTTTGAACCGCAATCCTGATAGCGGCGAATGTAAACAAGACGCCAGATTTCAAACGCCGTCTCGCCAGCAGCCAGTTTAATGGACACACCTGACTGCCCGGCAGACACAACACACACCGGCCCGGGATTAATATCTGTCTGTCGCAGTACGGGTGGTGTATCGTGTGCTACTGCTGCAGGGAAACACACACAGCATTTACATTAGAGTGACTTAAAGGAAAAGTTCCACCTAAAATTAAAATAGAGACAAGTAGACACACTCTCCTAAACACCCGAAAAAGACATTATTAAACGTTATTTAAAGCACTTCAGCTAATGTTTTTAGCTGAGAAGCTACAGCGAAGATTTCAGGCTAAAACAGGGTGTAAATAACTTTGTTTTAGAAGAATGAAAGGATAATTAAATCGCTCTCCACTACTTTGATCACGCAGGACGAGCTGTGTGGAGCCATTTTCAGTTTTTACCTCCACCAAGGACGTTATGTTTCGTCTGTTTGTTGGTCTGTCAGCAGGATTACACAGAAACTACTGAACGGATTCCCACCAAACTTGCATGGCGGATGGATCTCGGCCCAGAATAGACCCCGTTATTTTTTGGTATGGATCCGTATAAAGGGACGGATCCAGGATTTTCCCAGAATAGGGTGTTTCTCCGGTACTAATTTATGGATCTTGGTGAAAAGAAGCAGGCATATAGTATTAAGGTGGCTGGTATCTATAGGTGAGTATGAGACAATTTATTGTGGATAAATGGGACGGGTGGGCCTTGAACATGTCCTCATCTTCTTCAGTTGTTGGACGCCGCAACGTTGTTTTGTTGTGAAGCTCTGGAAATGTTTTGTTGACTATGAAGCTTTCCACAGGCCTGGGGGTGAATAGATAACGATTGCATTGTCATTCACAGGTGAACTGTTTCTTTAATATCTGTCTGAAGGTCGCTGTCGAGGTGCTGCAGGACGCACACACAGCATTTAAAGTTGCCAGTGACTTAAAATTTGGATTTAGGCTTCTGGGTCAGAGGGGTCATCCTCCACCGTCCTCCATCCTCCACCTGATTCCAGATAATCCTCCCTTTACTCCTTCCTCTCTTGCTTTATCTCCTTCCTCTCTGCCTCCCAGCGTTATCTCCTCGGCCCTGCTGTTGTCCTGCCAGTTTACCAGGACAGGTTAGAGGGCAGAGGATGTTTGTGTGCACGCCGAAGCATCAATATAGATTTATTTCTAGCGCGGCAGTTATAGGTAGGAATTCTCCAAAGCTCAGACGCTTTGCTTTTCGACTTTGAGAATACATTTAGAGCCCACTTAAATGCAGCATCTCGAGCTTTGTGAAGTCAAGCTAAACAAAATTCACGAAGGGGCAAAAGTCAGAGAGCGGTGCCTCAACTTCAGGACGTTTTCTTTTTTTTTTATCCAGTTCTCTCAAAGCTCACTGATGACGCCTCTGCGTTGGCTGATTGATAGATGAGGATGCGCTGAAACCTATTGGTTCCAGGCGACATTGTTTATTAAGCAGAACAAATTGTGAAAGCTTGCTACATCTGCCCCCCTAAGGCGACTCTCTCACTCGTGGCTCAGTCAGAGACGCTCTCTCTCCCCTCTCTCTTGCTCTAAGATGAATAATGCATGCGTTTCTCACACAGATTGTTTTGCTCGGGGACTAAGTGGAAAGTTTGATTGGTAGTAAGTTTTCGTGTCCCTCGAGGAGCCGCGAAAAAGGCCTACAGCGCTCCGCCTGTGTGTATCCAAGAGATGCGCCAGATAATTGCAGGGGGGGGGTTCTGATAGAGTTGTTTGTGTCTCTCGTACCTATTACCTTGATTAGGTTTGAGGTTTTTCCCCACCACACTGAACGGTTGGCTGAGGCTCTGAGGCAGTGGAACAAATGTGTGAGACCTCGTAGCCTCCATAGAAAGGAAGCAGGTGACGCAGGTGAAGCAACACAACCCTGTGTGTGTTTGTACGGCAGTAATGAGGTATTCTTGATTCCTACTTGTCCCATAATCGCAACAGCTTTTTTACCCCCCACAGTCAAAAAAAGAAAACAAATCTTCCAGCGCGTTCCTCGGCTCATTTCCACCACATCAATTTGTAAGATGAAAGCTGCTGGGCTTGGAGAGGAACACTGAAGCTCCTTGTTTCGTGTACCAACAGATGGTTGGAAATTATTGTGATCACATTAATGACGCGGCTCCTCCGCTTCCCCGTTGTTCCGTTTAGATCAACCGCTCACAAAATCAAAACATGACAATATCTCCGAACACTGTAATAATTCAAGAGTGACGAACTCAACCCAGCATGAGGTACGTCGGAGGCTTGTGGAGACTTGTGACATCACATCTGGGATTGAAGTGATTTCCATCTTCACTGCTCCTGCATTCAAGACGTGTGTTGCTCCAGTTTGTGATATACTCCCATATCAGGGACTGCAGGGACCAAACAGTGTGTTCTGCTGTTGTTAATAAATTAATCTCCTCAGCGCTACTTTGTTGGGCTACAAAAACACCATATGAAGTGAAGAAAGCCTGAGCTCGTCCCCGGTGCACCTCCATAATTCATACTGGAAGTGAGCAGCTGCACTTTGCACAAGTGTTCACAGCTAGTAAAACGTTTACAGTTTTATTTAACTGGGATCAAACTGTCGATTAGTTTATATACAACAGACATCAGATCGATCGAGTGCAATTATAAAACGTCTGCAATCAGAGCGTACTTTTTTTTTTTTTTGGGGGGTCCGCTGTCGATTCCAATATCAGGGAGTAAAACTTAAACCGACGTATGAGGTTTAAGAGTTTGTCCGGTGAGAGAAAAATAACGGCGCAGGCTGGTTCTGATTGAAATTAGCTAGTGGTGGAAATTAAATTATAATTCAATAGTATATAATGTAGTTTGCTACCCTTACTTTTACTGCCTTGTGTATCTAACAGTAACAAAGTATTTCTACAAGAAGATCTGACTACTTCTTCCATATGTATTTATTTTTAACCCTTTATTATGTGACCCAAAAGCACGAATCATATTATCTGTACAGTTCATGACATCTTTTGTCTTTAGATCCTCGATTTGAGTGAGGAAAAACTCCCCTAAAATCCTTTTTAGCGACGGTAGAAAAACCTCAGGAAGGAGAGAATTACTACCAAATATATGTGATTGGTTTTGGCACACTCTCACAGAACGTAACTTTGTGTTGCCCTCAGTGGTTCAGGAGTTTGTGTTATCGCGTCCATCGCTTGTGTTTCTTCACGGATTAAGTCTCATCGTCGTGGCCACGTATCTCCCCTCCTCTCTCTGCGGAGACGAGCCAGCCAGCCTCTAATGCTCCAGCGTGTTTGGCTTAGTCCTAATCCCCCTTGGCTCACTTTAGCCATTATCCAGTCGGGGCTGCAGTTAACAGGCTATATTATGATCAACCGGAGCCGTGCAGGGTCAGGGAGAATATGCAGTTATGGGAACAGACAGCTTTTTTCTCCTCAGGAACGGACGCCTTCTCCAAAAACCCCTCACGTCAAAATCACTGACAAATATGAGGAGGAAGGTGCAGCCGTGGCACGACATTAAGAAGCATAATAGCGCCTATTCACAGCTAAACCGCCCTTTGTGTGATGTAATGAAGGTGTGGAATATTTCAATGTGAGGCTTGCAGGCTTTGAGAGAGGATTGAGGTCTTTAGGTAGATTTAATGCAGCAGCAGGAGATGAACGTCTTCCTTTCAGGGTTTGGGTTTAGAACATGCCACGAACTGTGTGTTGTGTATACGTGCAATCAGGGATGATTGAAAGGACTCCTGCTCTACCTGCCACTTCCTGTCACTTTGGGTACTCTCACACACTCTCCTAATGTTGCTGGTGATGTCTACAATTGTCTCGTTGATGATGATTGACTCGCTCCTGCCTGACAGTGCTTTAAACCTGCCACGGAGCCTCTGTGTCAGTGGAAACCTCGTCTTCCTGTTTGGGGAGCTTTTGAAAGTCATTACAAAGATGAATAGGGTTGTTTTTGTGCCTGCAGCGCACGTGTAAATCTGTGTTTTTGTGTCCTTTGCAGGGAATTGATGCCCAAGTCGTCAGAGGGCCAGTTGACGATGGAGAAGACCCCCAGCTACTACGTCACCAAGGAGGTCCCTGCTCGAATCTACACCATGTCTAAAGACACGAAGCTCATCGTAGTCGTCCGGGATCCCGTCACG
Source organism: Spondyliosoma cantharus (assembly GCA_900302685.1). Lineage (NCBI taxonomy): Eukaryota > Metazoa > Chordata > Actinopteri > Spariformes > Sparidae > Spondyliosoma > Spondyliosoma cantharus. The sequence continues at coordinate 29,325 of OMLP01040341.1, read as the reverse complement.
CGGGCCATCTCCGACTACACCCAGACTCGCTCCAAGAAGCCGGACATCCCGTCCTTCGAGAGCCTGACCTTTAAGAACATGTCGGCGGGTCTGATCGACACCACGTGGAGCGCCGTTCAGATCGGCATGTACGCCAAGCACCTCGAGCGCTGGCTCCAGCACTTCCCCATGGAGCAGCTGCTGTTTGTGAGCGGCGAGCGCTTGATTAGCGACCCCGCAGGTGAGATGGCTCGCGTCCAGGACTTTCTCGGGCTCAGGCGGGTGGTCACGGAGAAGCATTTCCACTTTAACCCGGCAAAGGGCTTCCCCTGCCTTAAGAGACCCGAGGGGAACAGCAAGCCGCACTGTTTGGGCAAAACCAAAGGCAGGACCCATCCGAATATTGACCCAGAGGTGGTGCAGAGGCTACGGGACTTTTATAAACCCTTCAATAACAAGTTTTACCAGATGACTGGTCATGACTTTGGCTGGGACTGACGGATGTGACGGACTCCCTCGTCTGTGTTTTTTTATTTGATCACTCTAGAGATATTGTTGTACAGTATTTGGTGGTGTGTAAAAAGTTCAGAAGTCTATTTTATGATAATTTATTGTTATGATATTAACTCACTAAGCTGCCTAACTGGTTTTCTTCATGCTTTACCACACACAGGTTTAATTCTCATGAACAGTTTTCTACGAGCACAATGTTTTTACGGGTATTCTGAGCAGGGTCGGTATCCTTTTTTTTTTTCTTCTTCCCCTTGGCTTCGAGTTTAAATCTCCTCCTTCGACTTTTTCTCCAAATGCTGCTCTCACTTCACCTTAAACTGAATGAGATCCAACTTTACAAACAACTGCTAATATCCCCTTAACATTTGCCTGACCCTCAGAGGTCTGTGGACCCACTTAGTCAGGTCGATACGGGCCTCAGCTGATCCAGTGCCACTTGCCAGGTGGATCAATACAGTAATAGCTCCTCATCATGTCAATTAGACCTGAGTGATGGCACTGCCTTGATCTCTGGAGCAGCGCAATAAAACATGGATCCATTAATGGTCGTAAGTTTATGGTTGACCCTTGAGCCAACTTCCTAGTTAATATAATAATTCGAATTTCCACTGCAATATTTTGACTTAACCACTATTTATACCGTTTCTACAAAGGAATGTTGATTTGGATCCAATAGAGGGTCCTGTCACGATACTTCAGGATGTTTTTATCCGAAAAACTTGCTGCGTAGGCTTCATAACGCCCGATCAGTTCATGCTGCTTTAAAAAAGAAATATTCATATGGCTTAATCGCATTCATCGATCTGTCCTGAAATGGCTCCCATTGATCATCCTGTACAGCTCACCACAGGTGATACGAGATGTGTTAATGATGCCCTTTAATCCAACTGACAGAAAATAAGCAGTCCTCTGAATCTTTATCTAGTTTATTTTTCAGCCGCAGCTGAAGAGAATTCAAATAAAACAATCCTCGGACCAAAATTGCTTAATTTAAATGTCATGCATGGTTGAGTTTTAGTCAACCTTTTATAAAAGGAACAAACGTTCGTCAGCATTTTAACAGACGTCGTTACACGACGGCGTACTGCGACGCCGCTGTTGAGGCGCTACTGCGCTGTATGCTTTACAAAACGTGAAAATGAAGCAGCTTAGACGAGTGAGAAGTGGATTAAAAAGGTGCAGTCGTGTCGTTTTTATGAAGTAAGAAATAAAAATGTTTTACCAAAATCACGAACGGTTTCCCATGTTTTGCTTCAGCCACGTTTAGAAATACACACACTGGTTTATGTGGTTTTATCTGCTGTTGTGCATTTTATCCATCTTGAATGTTTTGGTGTGCGTTTTTTTTTCATGACCGGCTTACTCAAGATCATCCACAGACATTGTTGTTAGCAGTTTCATGTCTTATTATATATGAAGGAAACGTGCATCTCCTCGTGGATGATTCGAGCTAACGAAGCTAACTAAGATAACGAACGTTACAGCCCAGCCGAGGAGGATTATTATTGTTTACATCCCACGCTGCCTTGACTGCCTCTCGTCCATGTAGATGCTCACTTCCTTCTGCACGTTTATACGGTTGTTTCAGTTTTATAAGAAGAAAGTAGTTCCTATATGAAACTGCTCAAAACAATCTAGATGGATAAACAGCATGACAGGTAAGATGTGTATTATGTTTTAGGGTTTTTTGCATGAACTGTCACTTTAAATGAACTCGTATGACTCTTTAATGCACCGCCTCCACCTTACCTGTACAGATTTCTGGATCCCCCGCAGGGCAAAGGTGCACTGCTGTGTCTAAATCACCATCTTGCACTTTACTGTGCTAACGGGCTAATTAGCCCTGCACTGTTAACTACCATTAGCAGTCTCAGCCCCCCCCCTGCTGCCACCACTATGAGGGTTTTGTTGCCATGACCTCCACAAACACATAACACAGTGTCAGGTTTCTCATCTGGAGAGACGTTATTGTGAAAAACACTGGAATTCCTTCATGTCCCTGGGTGACACTTAACACTCCTCGAGATGTAGTGAGGTCGGGTTTCAAGCCTCTGTGTTCACGTGGACGTCGACATGATAGTAGAGCTGATTGTGCTGCTGATGACATGATATTCGGTCACACAATTACACGATGCATGCATTTGTTTTGATTCCAGATACGGTTAGCATCTTCTGCCAATATATTTCGTCATGCAGCTCCACTTCGCTCTGCCTCGAGCTCGACCTGTCCCATCCATCACGCAGCACAGCAAATCGCAGAGCGAAAGGTCGCGGCCAGATATGAATCGCCCACTTCTATTAACAACCTTTATTTAACTCCCTGACAAAAACACCCTCATTTACCTGGGGCTGCCAGAGGTGATGAGGTCGGGCTCCCTGGTGGCAGGCTCGCTTGTCTGATCGCTCAGGAAGCAGCTCCCTTTGCAATTACAGGGATAGAGGAGGGGTGCTGTAATTGCTAGGCTCCCAACTGGGGAATAGCTGTTAGCACACATCCCTCCAGGCTGTTGTAAGGGAGGCTGCTGCTGTTTGAAGGTTGGGAAGACAAGGAAAATAGACACCTGGCAGCTCTGAGCATCAAGCGACTTCACACATCCACTTGGCAGCTTCCACCGGGGGAATAGAATCAGAGCTGCTCCAATAAAAAGTGAGGCAAAATAAAACACCGTACGACAGCCACGGTGTTTGGTTTAGAGAACAAATGTACGGAAGTTTGGAGTTCGGGCGCTGGCAGCAGGATGAACTGTAGCCTCATTATGATGTCAAAGACAAGTCTGTGTTTTCTGCCAAGATGTCAGTCGTCACGCAGGAAGTGAGTTTCACATGTTGTGTCTTTCTGCAGAAGCGATCGCAAGTCATTCATACACCGGACTGTGTGCCGAGTCACTGCTGTCGAATCAGTGATTAAGGACTTTGCTCCTGAAGCCATGCTGTGATGTTATTGATTAAGCCTTTACGTGACATTAGTTGCAACAACTTTGAGGCTGTTCAGACCTGATTTTACCATCTTTCTCCTGCCTCGGCATCTCAAAAACTTTAGTGATTTAATAAGGAAGTCTGGGGATTTCTCTGCAGGCGACGAGGAGCAGCGAATATTGATTACTGTTTACTTCCAATAAAATGTTGTCTTATTTCATAAAGTGAAGTAAAATGGTAAAATCAGTTCAAACAGCTTCGATGCTCAAACTGCTGCTAGATGCTAGCAGGATAGATGCACTTTGGACATGGAAGCAGCAGACAGGCTGGTGCAGCGGTGTCGGGTCAAACTGACAGTTTTTACAAGGAAAGAAAGGAAAGAAAACAAGTCAATGGATTTCGTTCAACGCCGAATTTACAAGAAGGGATGGATGATTAAGAATTTGTCATGTTTAGTGTTTCACAATGTTCGTAAAGTTCCTCCAAACTCAACAACACACAAAATTGAGGGATTTCTTAAGGGAGTCTGGGGTTTTTCTTTGCAGGTGACAAAGAAGTGGATATTCTTTGCTGTATTTGAAAGAACTGGACATGATTACTCTTATATATCAAGTCTTACAGTTCTGTGTTTGGACTATAATAGACGTCTGATCAAGAGCTGAATTTGTTGAGTCCTGCAGAATATGACATCACTCACGTAAATTACCTCCTGCACCTGTGGGGATTAAAGGAGCTTTTTTTTTTTTTTTCTTCATATTTGGATAGCTGACCTTTTTCAATCTCTTGTGAACTGAATGAGCTGTTACACAAGGTCAGGCAGAACCAAACAGGATGACTTGGAAGAATGGGCTCGTATTTATAGCCTCGAGTTTGTTCTGAAAATTGCGAGGAGCTCATTTTTTATCATCTGCACATCGTGACGGTTGAGATAAAGGTTATTAAGAGCAGCAAACGTTCAAGACTGTTGATTCGGTTGCGTCACCGTCAGGAAGTGATGTTTCCAGTGCAGCTGAGGCTTCTCCAAATGGAAGTATTCATCTTTAAGGGCCGTGACGGTATGATCTTAGGAACAGAACTAACACCTGCAGAGAACCAGACAGAAAAGACCCCGAGGATCAGCATTGTTAGCTAAACTTTCAGAGGTTAATAAGACAATTGCCTTCCTCTCTGTCCCTTAATCCCTCTGCATTGTTTAAACCCTAATCCTAATCCGATAGGAAGGGCAAGCATTAATCTGAGACAGTAGACTTGCGGTTGACATGTATGTGCTGACATGGCTAATCCAGATCTAATCCCTCCTCCAAAAAGGGGCTTCTCAGCGTCGTGTGGGACCAACCTGACTTACATAACCCGGGTTGAGAATTCATACTGTGAGACGAGGCAGATGTTACCGTAAATTACTCATTACCGCAGAACACGCGGCCACACCTCGGGCTTGTCGGGTCAAAACTAAGTGCTGCATTCAGCGCTGTCAGATTGTGACGCGCTGTTAACGTACATCAGCTCCTCATTGGCAGGAGCCGGAGCTGTGAATGCTCTGTTGCATGTCGAAAAAAAAAAAACAACTTGTCACAACACGGAGCGCAACTGAACATCTCTCGACACGTCGTCCCCCCCTCGAAAACAATCAGGCAGATTTCTCCGGCATCTGTTCTTCCGATGCAACAGAGCTATTCACGTCCAAATGTTGCTGCTGTGTGCTACTGAATGAAAATGTTTCATCTTCTCTTGCATCACGGCTCCAGGGCTCAGGACGAATCCGTGTAAAACAGTGTTTTCATAAAGTGTGTAAATGTTTATTCAACCGAGCCGAGAGGGAGGAGTAATCCCCCGAGATAATGGCATCAAAGCACTTACTGTACTTACTGTATCAGCGTAGCTTACGGTGCTACGTCGTTTGTACACACATTAGCGCTCATTCCACTTGAACATGAAAGCTAAAAATAATACTTTCACACGAGCGTCGTTGCAGTTGCTCCTTTAACATACGTGACGTCGCAGCTCTCAGCTCTCCAACGTGTTCTCATGCTGCTCATGTTCACAGAGTTCATCCGTGGCATGTTTGTATCTCCTGATAGGCTGGAACAGATGGTCGCAGAGTCGTCAGACCGCTTTCTTTTTAATCACATTTCTGATTTTTGTAATTGCTTCGACTCTAATTAGCCTTCAGGCATTAGCATAGCTTTACTCCTGGTGGTGTGTCAGGATAATGTCACGCGAAGATGTTCTCATCTCGCCTCCAGAGGAACTTGTGATTCTGCAGCAGCTCAAGTGTGCGGAAGTCAAAACCTTTCTGTGCTTTGTCTTTAAAGCCTTTTGAACAACAGCTGACTTCCTCAGTGCTCTCAGAGGATCAGGACTTCTGGCTTTGTCCAATGAGATTATTAGGCCTCACATATGGCATCCAACATGGCTGTTAATTTGAGCTTTTGAATCTCTTTGAGTTTTTCTTTTCATCGACACACCAGTCATTACAATTTGTCTTATTGTAATCAGAAATAAAAGCTGATCGGTCCGTGTTGTTCGGGGGATAAACACCAACAGACAGGGGCATGTTGTTCTTGAGACTGGAAGTTGCATCAGCACCAGTGAAATCCTTCGTGTTGTAACCAGAGACTCCCTGGAGGACGGAGCTGAGGGCAGAAGTGCCCTCTAACCAACGCAGACTGTCCTGTCATTAATGTTCATCCTGCCTGTGGTCTCACAGCACTATTTGTTGCAGTCGCCCGTCTGCCTGGTACCACTCTGGACTGTCCATTAGGGCCAGACCAGTCCTCTCTGAATCCCAGTGGTATCACTGTAATGACTTCATCACTCCCCGTCAGTGAGTCCCTGAACACAAAAACATTTTTGGGTTTGGGATTGTGGCACAAAACGCAATATCTCTAGTGTCGAGGCACATTAAGGAGCATAAGCAGCTCGGCTTATCTGATTCTACACATTTTATACAGGCCCTTGTTCCATTAAAGGGACAGTTCACCACAAAGCTGTAGTCCTGTTATCAATGTAAATTCATTTTGGTGTGAGTTGCAAAGTTTTAAAGATGTCTGCCTCTCGTTTCAGAAATCATAAGCAGCTTACTTATGATAATCCACAAACTTCGTTGTGAGTATTTTCATCTTGGAAGTATTTTCTGTTCCGTATCGCTGCACAGAAGGAAGCAAGGGGCAGGCTGACATAATAATTCAGGCCGCGCAATCTAACGTCAGTCCAGGAATGTCTACACAATCAGTTGTGTTATCTTTAGGGTTTACAGTTTAGCCAGTTTCTCCTCTGAGGGGGCAAAAGCACACATTGTAAGCTCCAGTAGAAGTGCAGATAACAGATGGAGAAAAAAAAAAAGACTCTTGTAAAAGTAGAAGTACTGATCCAAAGTCTGTACTCAAGAAAAAGTAAGAAAATACAGACTCTGAAATGTAGATTGTCCCTCTAAAGGAACATATTTGTTCTTTGTTACTTCCCACCTCTGATTGCACTTCCATAATTAAGGCAATAAATATTCATATATATCGTTTTGTGGATTTTTGGGGAGTTTATTAGAATTCTGACTGGATATAAATTTATCATCATGACACTCTGCAAACAGAAAAGAGACACAGATTCCTCTTTTTCTTCCCGTGTTGTCATTTCTCTTGCCACACTAGATGTATATATGGCAACACAGGTTAGAGGAGAAACATGCACTTTTGATTTTGTGCTGAACTGTCCCTTTAAATCACATCTCACAGGAATCTGTAACCAGCATTAGCTGCTCGTGGTCTACCACCTGTGACCCCGACCAGCTCAGACGTCTCAGTGCTTCTCCAGTCTTATCCTGCTTTCTCTGTAATGAGGTGTGTAGAGCCCCCTACTCTCTATGGACCAATGTCACCTTCATAATCCAAGATTTGGACTTTGAGGGGTGAGGGATGTGCAGCTCCCTCCTCAGGATTACTGACTGGACTGTCTGTCGCGGGGTCTGTCGTCTGTCTGAGGGGCCGGGCAGGGGGATCCTCGGCCTTCAGCTGGTGTCTAATCTGGAGTGGAAGGCGTAGTCTTGTCTGAGCTGGCCTCGGGGTCAGACGGTTACATTTATCGTCCCAGATAAGGATATTTCTAAAATAGAGCTTGTGACTACAGGACTGATGCTTCTGGACACAGCAGATACAAGCCCACATGGTATTATATCTAATACAGTTATGCTGTGGAATTTCATTAAGACTGTGGACGAGGATAAAAAAAAGGTGCGGAGAGTTCACGACTCGAGGACTTGTTGGCTTCTAACAGAGATCCTACAATAAAAATTAATGAGGGACAATAATGTGTGCGCCTTCAGCGCCGGAGAGACACTTCACACCGAGATCATTTGGAGGCTTTCAGGGATTTAATCTGATTTCGCAATTAATTGGTTCGTTAAACTTCTGCTCCTGGGATTAAATGAAAATTAAGGGGATGTCGGAATGAAGCCGGAAATTTCCCAAGACAGGACCAGTCAGTGTTTATCTCCCATCGATACAGACGCATCACTTCTCTCTCCTTCAGTGTGTTGTATTTCTTGTGATTATTATTTTTTTTTAATAGGACTCAAGTTCCTCGCAGGTACGTCTAGTGAAAGAATTTGTTTCTCTTTATACATTCCTGGTTATCATGGGTGCAGCAATTGGAGTCTGTAATTCAAACACTGATATTCAAGTGCACATTCAGGGTAGAAATCCTGACAGATGTGTCGTTTAGCATCGTCGTGATTCTAATTTAAGTTTTTTTTTCCTCTCCCCTTAAAGACGACAAACAGTTCAACGGTATCTGATAAGCTGCTCGGTGCTTGTGTAATGCATTCGTTCCATTTTTTAATTCAGTCTAGAGAAGAAAGGATTTTATGATGGGATCTCACCGGCTGTGACACTCAAGAGTGTAAATACTCAGAAGTCATTACCGCATTATTACTCAGTGTTAATGTGTCAGACGACACCTGTCTTTGAACGCAGCCTTTATTTTGATCTCGGCTACACACCTGTAAAGTTTCATGACGGCATCAGAACAAATACTGGCCATCGGCTTGTGAGGGAGCCATTACATTTACATTTAGCAGGGGAGGGAGTCATGCTAGGCGGGGTCGAGGTGAAGTCTGAACAAATTGATTGATTCCGAGTGATTCCGTTGTCTTGACATTGGCCGGGAGGTGCCAGAACAGAGAAGAGACGCGTCTTCGCTGAGCGAGCTTTGTTTGCTCTCAGTGATGGCGCTACAAGCCGGTCAGCTGATGTAGTAGAGGCGTGTGGTCTGACCAGTGTTTGGAGGTAGATGGGTGCAGTTCCGTTGACCATCGTCTTGAATCGGATGCGACAGAAGCCAGTGAAGGTCACGGAGGAGGGAGGTCACATGGCCATCCCACCCAATCTTGGCTCAGACCACCTCTCTCGCTGTCTTTCTGATTGGCTGCCCACCATGAGTCTGAACCTTCTCCCTGGTTCCTGCCTCTTTAAAGACAGTTTTTGTCACCACTGTCTCCAAGTGCTTGCTCGTGGGGGAAACGCTGGGTCTCACAAACATAAACACATTCACACACACTGACATCAGACGCTGCCATGAGACGTGCCGACCGGCTCATCCAGAGCGATAGAGTGCGTTAATACTTCTGGGCTCAGATACTCTCACACACACAATAACAGTAACAATTAGAAACTGATGCAACAGCCGTCAGGAGTAATTTGAGGTTCAGTATCTTGCCCGAGGACACTTGATGTGCAGCAGGGGGATCCAGGTATCGAATTACCGGCCTTCCAATTAGTGGACGCCCGGCTCTACCTCCTGAGCCGTAACGATACTGAACTAAATACTGTGATAGACACGAGGACTAAAACCAAAAGATAAGCTGAAGATGTCTTTCTTTCTTCACTGTATGAAAGCAAAGGATGCCATGAAAAGGCGAAACCATCTGAGATTTTAATGATTTCTGAGGTCGATGACTGTAAATATCAGATGCACTACAGGTTCACCAGTGAAGACGGAGAGCCTGGAGTCATGACTATTATGAGTCTCACCAGAGAGATCCTGAATTATTAGACACAGCAGACCGAGCAACGCAATCCTGAACCTGTTGCATTGCTGTTCATCAATGCAGGGCACTGATGAGCCAACACGCTCTTCACAGGGCATTAAATGCAAACCAAAATGATGTGTTGTTGTTCTTTTCACTCTATAAATTGAGGCACTGGTTCACAATGATTCCCACCCCCGCTATCAAGTTTCACGTCTCACATAAAGCCTGCGAACCGCTCCTGATCTGACTGAGCTCCATCCTTGATCTCCCTCTCCCCGCTGTCCTCAGTGAACATCAAGGTCCTGATTCGTCACGGGCTCCATTGAGTTGAATTCCTCGTGTTGCCATGGTATCAGGGGAGCGCTGTCACTCATTGTCACTGGGATGACAAGTTCTCATTTTCTTTTTTTGTCCCCCCCCCACCACCACCACCAACGCTATATTTGCTCTTTTGAGACGAGAACTTGTTGCTCCAACTCGGAAAAAAAAAACAGCCGCCGTAGCAAAACATGTCAGATGACACGAGGGGAGCTGATGGTTCATCTGAGCGCCACCAAAACAAACTCTGATCATTAATTTAGCCAAACAGAGGATCTGCCAAAGAATGCACCCAAAGTCAAACCACCAGGAATCTCCTCCTCCTCCTCCTCCTCCCCCCTCGCCTTAGCTGCATTATACCACATCTAAAAGCTTCTGCAATTATCCTGTAATCACTCAAAACCTTCCTCTCAGCTGCTCGCGCCTTTGATGACTTCCATTAAGTCAAATTGTGAGACAACAGGCTGAACCCCAGAGCCCAGTTTTTCCATCCTGTGGGTGCACACACCAGCTGCTCGAAGTTATGCAGAGGAACTATTTTACGACCTCTGATCTTCTCTCTTTCTACCGTTGCCGTTCTGCCATAGCTTGAAAACACAGCCACCGGCAGTCGACGTATAGAAAAGGTATAATATCAAACGTGGGTGCTGGTGGATGTTTTCCCCAGCATTTATCGGTGACGACAGATTCAAGATGCTCCCACTCCTTTCTCGATGATTGGAACGGAGCGCTTGTCGCAGTATGGAATTAATATCAGCCTCAACCACAGGAGAGATCGTTATCTGGGTCATCCGTCTCATCTATAGCGCCGGGAAGTGTCTCCGTTCTGTTGTTTTCCTTCACACGTCACCTTGCATTTCACTTTGCACTGAGTGAGTGTTACATCTGCGTCAGCAGTGGCTCTCGGGGGGCTGAGTGCCGTTGTGCCGGTTTGATTAGGTGAGGCTCCGGACCCATCAAGGTTTGTTTCAATCAAATACCTCCAATCTAGTAGAACAGTGATCTTTAATACACACACTCGGAAATCTCTTCTCACCTGTCGCAGAGTCATAAACAGTTCAAAGGAAAGTAACTCATGAAGGAGAGGAAATAAGGATTAGTGTTTGGGGTTTTTTGATAAATATATTTATTGATTTTCCAAGTAAAACAGACTTTTTGTAAACCTTTACCGTCCAACAACACAACACCAGCAACAGGAGCAACAGTCCCTTTTAATTTGATCAAGTCCAATTCAATATCTACTAAAACATAATCAAATCTGCTTGATCAGGATTTTTAGTCAGATCCACATCCAATTACTCACTCATAGATACAAGCCGCCTTAAGTAGATCAGATCTTTTTCATCTGAGAAATGAACGAAAAATGTTTAAACACACCAAATCTTGGAATATTATAAGGTCCAATTTGAAAGAATTGGATTTTTTGAGTCTCATTTCTCATGATTGAAGGTCGGGTCGGCCACCACCCCAGTGCGTCAGTATCGGAAGAGACCTGAAGATCAACTTTCTTACAAATTGGACCTTTCAGGAAAGTGAGAAAAGAATCCTGGATCCATCCTATTTATCTGGATCAACACCAACAGTTAAAGGGAGAATCATCCTCCATCCTAGTTTTTGCGGAAATCTGTTAAGTAGTTTTGTGTAATCCTGCTGACAAACCAACCAACCAACCAACCAACCAACCAACAAATGGACGGGGCGAGAGAATAACTTGGGTATTAAAGACAGAAAGAAGAAAAAGAAAGTATAAGAAAGACTTTCTGCTTCTGAACATCACCCCAAACATTAAACAATTTTCTCTCTCCGATCGTTCATTAGTTATCCTCCGGGTCCGTTAGATTACCAACATCACCATCTTTAAGATGGAAATCAAAGTAGTGTTGTTATCTTGAATAATAAATTTTTTCCACTGTCATATTTGTTCCCATCTCTCTCAGCCATCTACTGATACGTAAAGTGGCCACTGAACAGCACGATGATGGCATTTCTAGTCGGCAACATGTCCTAAAAATAACATATGACGTGCTTTATAAATGCTATGTATAGAAGAAACATTGAAATTATTATTTTCAAGAGTTTAACATCCTCTCACAGTTCCGCAAAACCTTGGACCATGTTCACCGCCAGAAAAACTGAAACAGAAAAAAATGTTTTTCTCAGTGCCACTTTTTATAATATCTGTGCGTGGAAACTAGGGGGAAAGTTTGTGGTTATGGCAACTAATCAGTGTAATAATGTAAGCGTAAGGTGGGATAACTAAAGTGATTAGTCGAATATATGTACTACAAGGAACAAGACCATCAGCGGGAAGATTTGTTAATTGTTAATCTGTTTGTAATCTGAGAGTGCTGAGGATGATTTAAAGGGTCATATAACGTTTTCTTCTTCTTTCACTTGCTTTCAAAACAAATCCAAATGCCAGCCAGATCAAAAGTACACACATTCTTCAGTAAAAGTAATAAAGTACACGCTCTGAAATATACTCAAAGTATCAGAGTAAAACGTTTCCCTCTGTTCCTGAACGCACCACAAAGATAGTGGATGGTTGAGTCTGATTCCCAGGACCCATTCCAGCGTCCCTCTCGGTCTGTTTCCTCCTTTACATTCTGCCTCGCTACGTAAAGGGTCGACACTTTACTTTCTGCAATGATCGTTAGTATTGGATATCATCTCTGAGGTGAGGATTCGTCCAATAGCAACTTAATTCCAGGGACATCTGGCCGACATATTTCACTGACGCTCTGACTGAACGTTTGAGTTCGAGGTGGCGTAAATCCATCAAACATACGAATGAATAAATAAAACAAAAGCTTGTGTTGCATTGTTACGGCGAAGAGATTAAAAGCACATCACCTCCAGGAGAGAGAAGAGAAACTAGTTGGATAATCGTTGGACTTAACAGAACCCTCCCCAGCACAAAGCCAAGTATATTTCCGAGCCTCATGTACAGAGATGTTTTATAGAGCGAGCTGCAGACGACCACCCGCTCGACGCTGCTCCGGCTCTCCTGACTTGGCCGCTGCTGCAGCCTTCAGCAGCGGCGTGGGTGGGTGGTTCAGCCTTGTAACTCATGTCCTCATTGCTTAAACACACACACACACACACACTTTCTAATAGATGTCATCCCACATTTACAGCACCGGGACATTATCTGTGCTACATCCAGTTATTAACGCCACACAGTTAAACAGTCTGCGCTCCTCTCTGGTCACTTGGCGAAGCGTTTCCACCAACCAGTGACCCAGAGCTCAGAGGACTGGCAGCTCCTCTGTATTAGGAGAGACGAGGCAGGCTAATTCAATTATTTCTGCAGCATTACAGTCGCCATTGTCATTGTAATGACTGCATTGTATTCAGAGAATAGGCCTTGCATGTGGCCATTTTGTCTGACTCATTATTCAAATTATGATGTTTGACGATCGTAAGTCAACTTTGATGTCGACTTTCTCTAATTAACTCTTCAAACTAGTTTTGTGAGGAGAATGTGGATCATTTAGCTTTTTTTTTTTCCTGCTCACTTAGAAACACGTTCTCCAATAAAGTCGTGCCTTCTAACAAAAAGGTTTGCGAGGTTTGTTAACGGTGGTAATTATAAGAACCAGAGGAGGCTACAAGAGCGCTCAGTTTGGCGACGTCGCTACTTGCAGATGATGTTGCTTTGGTCAGGTTGGACTGCGGCCTCCGTGTCTGTCGGAGGCCAATTTAGTGGACCGGGTCGCAACTGGAAGAGTACGATCGAGTGGCTGAGACAAGGTTTCTCAGGAAGGTGGTTTTCTTCCCCCCCCCCACACTGAAAGGAGCGAGCTGACGTACAGAGAACAGGATGGATGATGCAAGCGGCAGCGAGCAACACAAACGCTGATTTTATTTCAGTACCAGGGAGCCGCAGTAGAGACCAGCTAGTCGTAGCAGCGGAGGGAAGAATGAAGAATAAAAAAGATAAAAGATAATGAACTTGGACATCAGGTTTAATGCCACTCAACAGGAGAACAGGTTTTGTTGTGTGAGCTAGGTTTAAAAAAAAAAAAGGTTAATTTCAGTTTTCAAGGATGTACTTTTTTACAAAAATGTCCTCCATTGATGCTGGTTTTCTTTTGACAGGATGACTCTGAAAACCTTTTTGTCAGTTTGTGAAGCTTGAGAGAGAAGGCAGAACAACCTTTCTTTGAAGACCGAGCTGAAAATGAACCTGCCGTTTTGTTATGAAATGAAATGTTTGACTACAGCTTTGCTTCAGGGTTGTGCACATTGTGTGCATGAAAATAAAATCCGTCAGTCATTTGTATCACAGCCGGCGTGGGAAACAGTCCAAACAGCCTTGACATGTCCAGCAAACGGTGATAGCTGGAAAACACACTTAACCGAAGTGTAGCTGAAGTGAAAGACAGACTGTGATGGAATGCGGTGTTGTAGTTAAAGTAGTTATTTTGCTGTGTTTAGAGACACAGAGAAGTGTAATGATGCTTTTCTGGTTGTTGACGCCGGAAATCTGAAGGTCCTGCAGCCATTAATTTGTTAGCTGAAGGTTAGCCGCGGGATATTTGTAATTTCTGAAGTGCTCTAACAAACACGTTTTCTTTGAGCTCTCGGTGTTTGTACGGACCGAGCCTGTTCTATTTGTGTTCCAAGGAGTACCTGGTCGAAGCTGCTTCGCCATAACCCCGAGCGGGAAACGCCGTTTGAACAATGATGGATGCCTCTTTCAGGTCAAAATCAGGAATGCTGTGTCAAAAATAAGTTTCCACTTCCACACTATGGAGACAGAGAGGGCGCGGAGTTCAAACCGTCTGCTGTGCTCAAAGACGCATAAAGCTTGACATTAAGTGTTGACATTTACTATTTTCTCTTGGCGCTGTAAACATGTGTTTTATGTCTAAAAAGCAAATCAAATTATTTCACCTGGAACATCCTCTGTTGACTGTGGCTCGTGTTAAACGCTGCGCGGTGAATTCTCAGTGAAAACACTTTCCAGTAGTTACTAATCCATTTTTTAACAAATTCTTTCCCCGTGTTTTTTATTCTCTTACATTTGGCCCGCGGGGTGACATTTTTCTTTCCTCATTCTCCAACCAGAGGAAAACAGGCGGTGTTCCCTGCAGCGCTGCGATGCAGTTTTTGGCGTCTCTCTCTCTCTCTGAAGCAGAGCTGAGGACGAGCGCATGTGTGAGTGTGTGTTAAGGGGAGGGGACGTATCCACATGAACGAGAGGACCAAATTCCACATTAATCAGCAGCAAATCACGGCAAGCCGCAGGATCAAAGCGCTGTCGGCTTTTAAAGATGGCTTCATGCCCTACGAACTTTGAAAAATGGCTTTCGGCTCGTCAAGAAGGCGACTTCCACCCCGAGACGGCGTGACTGTAGCTCAGGAGGTTCAGAGGCTCTTGGCTTCTTCCTCTCTCTCTCGCTGCTGATGCAAATAATGAACAGACTGAAATAAAGCTCAATATCTGACCTACATTGTAAAAGCCTGGTCTGAAGCAATTAATCTTTCGAAAAGCTTCTTAAGACAGGAAGCAAGTGCACGCCACCAATTTCTTAATTTAAATTGAAGGAAGTATATTAGCTGACACGGCTTCCTCGTCTTTGCTACTTTGCTGATTATCCCGGCGTCCGACACAAATCCATGTCAAAGTTCAGCAGCGGCCCGAGTTCACACAGTACATCATGACACGCACTGGCGTGAATTAGGAATTCGTGCAATTTGTTATCATGGAAAGTGAAAACGACAAAAACAGACATTTATATAATTTCTAGTGAGAGTTAATGCTCCCGTTATATTTCAACAAACTGTCGATTTGTTAACTTCTTGTTGGGAAAGTGAAGCTGGTGCAGAAGTCTTTCTAATGACCCGCAAAAGGTGACTCCACTGGTTTCAATTAGAAGTCCAGTTGTATGTAAGCTTATGAGAAAATGATCCTACTTCTCACTTGATTTATTACCTCAGTAAAAAAGTTTCCTAATGAGTTTATGGTCTCAGTCACTTGTTTAATTCCTCTCCAATACAGCGCGAAGTTAATTTTATAAATCATGGTCCCATTTAGAGTAAAATAGACGATAAAGCAGGGTTTGCTTTAGAGTGTGGCTACCTTGTGATTGACAAGTCGGTACCACGGCGAGGGTATCCTCCACAGCTTCGCCATCTGGGCCAAACGTAGTCGCTTCTGGCTCCAATGGAAACAAGATGGCGACAGCTGCGGTGCCAAACTGGAGGCTTCGAAAAACGATAGTCCACAAACCAACGGGCGACGTCACAGTGGGCTGTTAGTGTCATAGATAGAAAATAGAAAATAGGGAATACTTTTCAGCGTATGTGCACTGGAGTCTCATGCTTCTACATCATGTGTAAGTTGAATATTGGACCGTTAATGGCGTCCAAACCAGCTGTTATATATTAATCTCTAGCACAGAGGTGAGCACAGAGACGTTTCCCCCCTTCGGCCGATGAATGTGAAAACAGTCTTCTAATGTCAAACTCTGCACATACATCATCCTGCAAACATCCAAGTGAAGTAACAACAAGCAAAACACATTTTTGAGTTGACAGGAGGTATTTTCTAAAGTTTTGGCAACTTGATTTAAAATCAAACAACCCTCTTCTTGTATTTACACATCACTGTGAATGATAAAACATTTCCAAAACCAATAAACTCAGAAAAGGATTGGCAGCAATTTACCATCCAGATGTGCTGACAGGAGAGAAACCTTGATGGGAATATTTCTGGTGCGTTACGTCAACACGTCATCAAAACTCACTCCAGATCGCTGCACGTGATGTGTGTTATACTTATTGTATCGACATCACTTCGATCTGTGTCATATCACGTTCGCAGCACATGCACATGAGCTGACTTTCAGATGAGGAGGTGAAGGGGGGGGCGGCGTGGTAGCAGCACAGCTAACAGCAGCACAGCTCGAAACCACTCTTCAAGATGGCAATTCAACATTTCTAGGCGTGAAGCATCTTATTGGATGAGAAGTAGGACAAATGTACACGACGCAGCACAAGTCAGAGACCACCGTTCAAAGGTGGTATTTGCATTTGCGAGCGTGAAACCACTGGATCTATTTAACGAGACATCTGGACCTTTTTCTGAGCCCCGTGAGTCGTAACAAAACATGATATTCTTGACGGCGGGACAACTTTCAGCCAGTGTGAAACAACTAGATATTTTGGACAAGCCATTGGGAACATTTCCAGCCATTTACGTGGTGATAAAGTAATGTGAAGTTTCTTTTTTTGCAGCAAAGTGAGTCGTCCGCATTCGTCCAGGCGTCGTCCTGCAACATCCTGCCTCTCAATGCTTTTAGCAGGCCGCGCTCAGATCACACAGTTGTCGGCGAGCCGCGGCCGTCGGGGTCGTTCAGCTTCACTCACCGCTCGTCTTCAGCAGCGGTCGGACGGGACCTGTGAACTCCTCGCGGGCTTAACACGAGGCCGCTGTGGTCCGGACATCTGGCTCGGCGGTAACCACACACGCCGGACAGACGCAGCTGGCTCGGTGTGCAGCATTCCCACGCTGAATGACGGCCTGAATGATGGAGATGTAAACACACACCGTAAGAGCTGATGAGAAAACCCAAAGGATTTTAAATCCATACACATCTATGAAACGTCTCTTTTGAACCCTTTTTAAAGGAGCACTGTGTAGTTTTGGGGACGAACATTTTATCAGAAGAGAGAGATCTTCAGTGACTGATTATTTTTCTATGCATAAACAAACTAAATAAACAATCTCCCTTCGTTTTCATGACTGATTAAAACAGTTTCATACTGTTTTACTTTGTTTATATGTGGCGGACCCTGCCTCCTACCTTCAAACACTGTTCTGAGGATCAATGAATATTTCTAGCATGAATCACTATCTTATTAATATGTAAAACATTAAAATTCTGAGTTTGGATTTCTTCTAAAAGAAAAACTACATAGTGCCCCTTTAACAGAGGCTGTTTTTATGACACTCACCAATAAGGTGCTTTAAAGTCATTTGACATATTATAGTATGTGAACCTAAAGTACAGTAAACATCACCCATAAACATGAAACACAGCTTATTTTACTCTTTATTTCACATAAAATAACAAACAGGTCATGTAACTGATCACCAAGCGGACTTCCGGTGCTCAGGCTAACACAGAGAATAGCTAGCTTAACTTACACTTTTCGCTTCAAACTCACAAAAACGATTAAAACCGACATTGTAAAGAACAAAATTTTGTGCAGAATGTGAAACGAAACGCTGACAAACCTTGTGCCTTCGTGAGCCAGGTGCTAAATCATACAAAACATGATGTTTCTCCTCTTTTCAGGAGAGTAATATTTACACTCGTTTGCGTCTTTTTCTCACTTCCGCTAGCGATCATTTCAAAATAAAAGCGCCGCTCTGTTTAAAACAACTGAGTGAACAAACGTGAAAAAACAGAATATTTAGCTCATTTACATGGTGTTTCTTGTGTTTGCATACAAAGTTATGGGACAGTTAACACATGCACCCTGAGCTTATATCATTACAGACTCAATACGTGTTGACTTTTATGGGCAGATCAGATTTATGATGCTTGTTGTGCAAGTAGGAAATAGGGGGCAGAGGTGGGAGCGAGTGACTTACAGGTCCTGTCGTCGATCAGGCCTCCTATCACGCATCGAGGATCGATGGACCTTTCTGATCGAGGTGAGGAAAGACATAACTGCTCATCAATATGTTTTGCTGCACTGCGATGTTCTTTGTGTGTGTATTCTGTTGCTGTGGCCAGTTTTCACATCCTTATATGATGATACCATCTGTTGACAAAGCTGTTTTGAACGTAATAAAGTGTGCAACATGACCCATGATGACCGGCATGATGTACAGCTTTGAGGTCCCTATCACGTCAAACGAATTCTCATCTTACCCGTAGCCTGCACAGAGCTACCTCCCATGAATCCCGCTTTTTACGACCCAGGAGTCGAGTGGTGATGTTTGCTCCAGCACCCGGGCGTATGTCAGACGGCAGGGTGAACCCGACAAAAAACGAACATGGTGTGAACTTTCTGAGCCGTCAAAAGGTTTCCTGACACCTTGACAGCCGCAGATGGAAGAGTCTCGTTGCAGTGCAAACGCACACACTCGAGGTGCCAATGGAGATGTCGAAGCACTCGTTACTCTTGTCAGAGACGCCGGGGCGTCTAGTAATTATTCCTGACAGCGTGTTGGATATATTTATTTTTTCATTAAATGGTCTTATTTTCACGCAGCGAGAGGATGAATGCTAGGAGGTTTTACGTAATAATGGTTAATGGAAGACATTAACTCTGAATGCTGTCAGCGCTGACTCATACATCTGCAGCGCACAGAGAAGCACAGAGAGGAAGACTTTATTTTTCTTCTTGGATGAATCAGTGAAAGGTATGCAGGTTCTGCTTCTTTTAAATGCCGGCAGCAGGAGGGTCAAGGCTGTGGCAGCCATCAATTTCTGCTATTAGCTGAGGAGGAGGCAATTAAAAAAGTTTGTCTTCAGCCGAATTTGCAGACTTCTGAAAAACACGTTGAAAGGAAGACG
This sequence comes from Spondyliosoma cantharus, assembly GCA_900302685.1. NCBI lineage: Eukaryota > Metazoa > Chordata > Actinopteri > Spariformes > Sparidae > Spondyliosoma > Spondyliosoma cantharus. Next base: position 10,041 of record OMLP01040341.1, on the reverse strand, counting down.
GGATCCGTCCATCGTTTAACTGTCAGACCATACAAAAACTCGCTTTGCAGTCTTTCACAATTGGGGAGATGTAACTTTAATTTTGAATTTAATATGTCTGGAGCTTTTTTCCCCCCCCTTACATGTAGACTTTTTAACAAAGAAGAAAAACCCAACAGAAGGAGACGGATGATCGTCCACAGAGCTCTGGGATCCTGGTTTTGATGGAGGTGACACAAAGCTTCATGCTCGGCTTCACCGGCCAATCAGCAGCCCCCGTGCCTGCAGGTTGAAAGGTTAACTGGCTCATTAGCCGATGCTCTTTTCGATACGGCTAATCATCGCCATTGTTTGCCGTCGCCACTTGAGGCTTTTGTCAGATATCCAAAGAATTCAGATCCCTTTTTTTTTTTTTGAAGTCCGACATTCTTGAAGAATGTGCAATCAAGCCCTGGTGCTGTTTTGTTTGCACAGCGATACGCACTTCATCCGTGTAATGCACGCTCTCTATTTCCAACTCTGTGTTTCGCTGCTTTTATAAATAATAGATGTTTATAGATAAGACACACTCCAGTAGCCAGGGATCTATCAGGCAATAACGAGGAGCTTGCCAGCTGTGCAGGAGGGTGCGCCTGTTTTTTCGGGGGAGAGGCGTGTTTTAAGTGTTTAAGTGTTTTCTTGCTTAACCACAATTCACTCACCAGTTCAGACTTTTTCCAAAACACGTTTACAGGGTTCGCAGGCCCGCTGTGGAGCCCGGGGCCGTCTCTCCGCCTGACACCATCACTGAAGAATTAGAATAAGTGGCTCTTGGAGACGTTTGAATTAACCTGGCTTGTCTCAGTTAACTGTTATTTTGACACAAGCTGCATAATAGAAAATTTGTTCAGACAGACACATCTCCGGGGCAGAGCGCCGCTTTTTCGACAAACCGTTTTCTCCGAGGAGCCCCGAACGAATGGCGGATCGCACGCTTGCCGAACTTTTAATTACTTATGCAACGGGATTCTAATTGTTATTTCGAAACGTGAAGCTGATTGAGTTGCACAACAGGCTCGCACGTCATCGCCTCGAGCTCACGTTTCGTGTTAACCCGCTCAAATGTTTTTGAATCAGACGTGCTACGCGATAACAAAGGGGGCAGAACTGAGATGAAATTACTCAGATAATTAAATAATTTTCCCTCCCCAGACATAATCACATCATTATCTATTAAAAAAGGTGTAACAGGAGAAGATAATGTCACACAGTTCTCATTAAAGTCAGATTATTCTCAAGTGCTGCACGATGAACTAATAGGATGTGCATCCATCCCTCTCCGGCTTCACTTTAGTAATACCTACCCCTTAAAACAACATTACGTAAGTGTTTTGCTTTATGCTAAAAGCTTTTAAATCATTTTAGTGAATGTCTGTCACAGCCATTCTTACCCCGTATCACCTGTTCTCTGTTACTTGTTGGATCACAGCATTGCACAAATAAAGAGACAACAGTGTTGACATGATGTCACAGATGTCTTATCGTATTGTGCGGCAGAGATTTCTGATAAACTTAGCATGCTAACCAGCTAGCTCCTGTTCTCTAACGCCACTTTGTACCTCACGAGGCGATAATCTGACAGCCCACAGTGGTTTTAGCTGGGAGATGTAGTGTCAGTTGCTACCTTTGACAAGCTCTCTTAGCTCTTAGTGTGATAAGTGAACACAATTAATTCACAAAATGACAATAAAGGAATTATTCTTGCATCTATTTTCCCTCCCAAACAGAAAATAAAACCCTACACTGCACCAGGATGAGCTTAATTGCCTCGTTAACTCATCATAAAACACACAATCCCGAGATAAATGCAATAAAACTCAACAAAACAATATCATCTCTGGTTTGGTTGAAATAAATAATCAATTCACAGATTCAAGATGTGAAAGTATTCCAGCTCAAAACTCGCTGTTTTCAACTCTCCTAGTCTTAGTCGTGGTCCGAGCCGCTGTAAATCACCTCCTTACTTTATCCCCCGTCTTTAAACTGACCTCTGACAATCTTGGAGGTTGTGTTCATTCCGAGTTCGGTGCCCCATCCCTGATCCAAGGTCAGGTTCAGGTATATTTTAGTGCATCTGGCTCCACAGCTAATTGAGCCATGAGCTAATTCTCGTTAGCTAGCGACAGCCAAGAATAGCTGTGTTAAACTGTGGCGATACGCTGCCCTCTATAGTTTTATAGTTTTTGGTCTGGATTTCCTCAGGACGAGAAGCGAGGCGATCACAGAGCAGCTGTTTGGGCTCTTTAAGTCTGTGAGATCAGACGTGGACGAGGTCGTTAGATGAGACGATGGAGTCACTGTCAATATTTGCACTACGCAGATGCTTAAGGGGGAACCTGTTAACCCCGTCTGAACCCACCCGGGCTGATACGTCTCTCCGTCCTCGGTGCGTCTCTCTCCGTCTGTCCTAATGTTTAGGTGTCGGACTGCTCTGGCTGACAGGGTTAACGGTGGTGTAACGAGGTTTAGACTGGCTGCTTACGACTGGGGTTCCTTGGTGTTTACAGGTTTATGCCAGCTGCTTTAAAAAGGTTTTCTGGCCTCTGTGCTGCTTACATTGTCCGGCCTCGATCACATCAACACTCGTTAAAGACCTAATTGGGAATTCTTACTCACACAGTCTCAGACTTGAATTTGCAGGAAGGAAGCGACGTCTGCTGCGTTAAAACTCGTCAAAATAAAGGCACATTTGAGGATGTTTACACCCTCTTTGACTTTTTAGTCGTCCGTTGTATCCAAAACCCACGTCAGCCTCATAAAAAGCGGATAAAATCACACAGAAGCAATTGAAACGAACAAACACAAAGCCTGCAGCTCGTGGGGTGGTCCCGATGCCGAAAGTGGATCCGGTCATTAATGAATTTGCAGCTGCAGCAGCTTTTTTTTGCGCCAAGAGAAATCTCGGCGCTCTCTCGCAACAGCGTATTTAGGCCTGAGTTATTTTTCGCTCGATGACAAATGAGGATGACTTGGTGTAAACTCAGAGGAAAGTAAAGGAAGAGGGAGGAAGCAGGCTGTTCCACCCAATCAGAGGATGCAGACGATCCGACTGCTGATGAATCAGCCGACCGAAACAGCCTCACAGATGGATAAGAAAGGTATCCTGGCATCTGTTGGAGCAGATAGACTCTGGGACCTGGCAACTCCTGCAGCGTGTGAAGCTTTTAGCCGGTGTACGCAGCGAATCTCATCCACCCTTTTTCTGAACTTTGGGCAGTGGAGTGTTTGCTAAAGGTGTAACTCTAGCTCTCCTCCCCGCCAGACTGTAGCAGGCACCAGGACCTTGAATCATCAGTCACCAGAGAGGGGCATCGAGGCTGGGAAGGCAAACAAAGACACCCACTCCAAACACCTCCAGCTCGGCTGGTAGCGACTCTGAGATCCACTCTGAGATCCACCGGGGAGACTTGGGGGGGGGCGACCGGCCCGGGTCAGTGGGGTTGAAATAACACAGCTACTTCAGTTTGACCTCTCAATTAGGCCACGACCGCCATCCTTCATTTGATCTGCCAGCAGATATCACATCAGACGCTCAGGCTTGTTTAGCCCACTGACAGATGAGAGGCTGTAATTAGAGCTATGTGTGTCTGACGCACGCGAGAAAACCGAATGTAGATATTCACAAGATGCTGATGTTCGGATATATTGTGAGTTAGATGGTGTTCTGAGTTGTCCTCAGCCTTCACTAAGGCATGATTAGCGTGCAGCAGTCAGATACACGAGGACACTAATTCTGATTCTGATGCTAACGGGACGTCTTCCTGTAGCGTCGCCCTCCGGCTCCACACGCAGTCTCCTTAAAAAAGAGTCTTATGTCACAGCAGAGACACACTTCCGAGGACAAAAATGATCAAATACGCTGAACGTCTTCATTCCGAGGGCGTTGAAGCGCTTCATGTGCGAGGGGAGCCTCTTTTTAAATCATTTCTGCGCCGTCTCTCCGCGCGCAACTATCCTCGCGTTGCCTGCGTGTGCAAGCTTTCACAAGCTCTCTCAAATTATCTACATATTTTCATCTCCGATGTGGGAAGCGCACTCGAAGCCCACAAACGGATCAGCAGCCGCGCAAACCGCCGCGCCGCGTTTCCCCCCACAGAGATGCATCGCGGCTACTGTCACGCTGCTCTCTAATTTGGAGGGAAGCTCTGCTCGGGCCGGAGACACCAGAGAGCAGCATGACACTCTCCGGCTCGCTGTTGTATAATTAAAGGAGAAATGTTTGCCTCAGCAGCCTCGTCACACCAGTATAGAAACCCTCGTTAGCCACCAGTGCTGGATTAGAAGGTCTTTGTCGGTGGCTGGTGGCCACGCTGCCTTTCAAGTACGCAGGTGTGTGTCTGTGAGCGCCGCTTCCCTCCCTGATTTTTTTTTTTTCTTATGGAACTGGATTTAATGTGCGTAAAAATAGCAGTGAATAATTGATTTTTTTATTCCCCTCTTTTTTTTTTCTCCCTCCCCCGTGCAACCACCTCACTTCGTACTCGATGATTATGACGGGCTGAATCTCGCTGCCGGCTCTAAATTATTAACAACACACTGTTTTAATTAAGTCTCAAGTTACGGCAGCGATGTTTGGAATCAGAAACGATTCAGGGTCACTCGGGATGAGCGAATACACGTCGCGGTGCTGTTTTTTTTTACTTTAATCTCAAACTTTTCTTTTTTTTTTTTTAATTTTGAAAGTTTTTCCGGCCTTAATCCTTCTGACTCAGTCGCTCCTGACAGCTGGATGCTGTGTAGAAAAAGTCTTTCCCATCCGTGCCCGTGCCATAAAGAGCACGAAGGATGGGTGGTTGAGCGTTTTTGTGGGATTTTATTCACTCATAATTCATATAGAAACTATTCATGTTGGTCTGGGCGTATGCATATGTGCAGTCGTGTGCATCTGCGGTCAGGAGCGTGTCAGAAAACATTTTATTTAAGGAGGAAAAAGCAGCTATCCTTGTCTCGTCCCCTGTCATATATCTTGATGTCTCCATGTGAGTTTTTCGGGCAGGAAATGGAAGCTGGGAGATTCCTCCGCGCGGCGGGGGTCTGAGGCGGACCCTAGCGGCTAGATTTAACGGCAGGGGTCGAGGGTCGAAGGTGCCTCCAGGTTCCACATTTGCAACTTTGCCCAGATCCTGTCCGGGCCGCCGTCAAAGTGGGCAGCCAGCCGCACTCTAATGCGTATTAGCAAGACAAAGGGAGAGGAGAGGGGCGGGCGTAAGATGGGCTTTGATTTCTCCGAGATTTATGGGCGTGATGAAATCAGCCCTGAATAAACTGGGGTTGCCCGTTTTTTTTTCTATCGTTTAGCAACATCTGAAGGCTCCGGGGGTTTGTTCCGGGAGACAGACACCCCGGATAAAAAGGCAACAAATCTAAAAAGAGAGAAGAGAGGAGGGCTGCGGACTCCTCTGAAGTCCTCATAGGTCCCATTCAGGGAGCCATCAGCTGGCTGCGGCCCCATTGTATGTGCTCCTTCACGACCATTACTGCCTCACAGGAGAAATTCCAAACCGTGGACTTATGGAAATGATCCTGATGTGTTCCTGGGATACGGAGAAGGCACTTAGATGCTGACATGTGAATGTCCTCGTCCGTTGTTTTGCAGCAGTTTAACCCTTCAGTGAAATCCTCTGGTCTTTATCAAGCAGTTAAACAGTGTTGATGGACGCACACAGCCACCAAAGTAAGTACCCGGTGGGCGGTTGTGAGGGTGGCTTCCTCTCTATCCCCTCTCCCCCATCCTGCATGTCCTGCAGTAAATACTAAGCGCCCCCCGGTGACCTTCCCAGTGATAAATAACCCTTAAGGTTAACCACGTTTGAAATGGAGCTGTGAGGCCATTATAGGCCTCCGGAGTTTTCTTGACATCCCCAATATGTTATCTGCATGCCTAGGGACTTTTACCGGAGCAGCATTAACTCGCCTCTCTTTTGTGTCGCGACTGATGAACTTAGGCGAAGGTCTGTCGGCTGACAAACCTCGAGGACGAGACTTTAATTCTCCGCCCGCGCGCTCAGCGGCTGCATCGACTTATTAGATGAGACGCAACACAGGTTGTGCAGGATGCGACGCAGGTTTGTGTGCGTGTGGTGAAACCCGTTTGCCTGCACGGCGTACCGCAGGCGTGCATGCGACCGTGTGCACAGATGGCGCTGGGTAGCATGTGAACTAATGTTAATTGCACTGCGGCGTCTGGTCGGCAGCTAAAAAAAGGCTGTTGTTTACCCGTCGCGGCTGCTGCCGGCGTTCTCCGTGAGGCTGAAGACGCTCTGATTCGTGTCGTGTAGAAGTGACATGAGACACAAAGGACGACAATTCTAGATTCAAAGATCTTCTACACGTGTTAAAGCTGCAGCATGTAGGGAATTAGTTTGAAGAAAACAACAAAATGATAGACAGGATGTGACGTTAGCCTGCTAACCAGCAACACTCCCCTGGTGCTCCAAGCTTCCAGTCCAGTACCGCTAGCTGCACTGCTAACTGAGCTAACTAGCAAACAGCAGCTACAGCTAGCCACCCTATTTACTAGCCCTCATGCTACCGTGCTCTAAATATGGGCGTGAAGTGCCGTTTTCCACGGCAACAGTCAGTGTTAAATTCATTAACTTACTCACCGTTAGCTTAGCCCACATAGCAAACGCCGCTAAAGCTTTGAAACTGGCGCCGCTGGCTCAGTTTTACGATGCCTCGATACTTCGGGTGGTTCCTCCGAGCACCAGAAGTATCACCATGAATCGTTTTGCCCGGGTGACGGCCAGTTCTTACATATTGTACCTTTAAGGCGTATATAAATATATTCTTGTGTGTATCTGATGGCTTTTGCAGCAAAAATAACGTGTATTTACCACATTAAAATCCTCATAATGGCACCTATTCGTTCTCCTTCATCATGTGTGCAGAGGAATGCATTTAAATGGATTGTGTGTGAGCTATAATATAATATACACATAAGATATAATTGTTTTCAAGCACTGTAAAGTCAATAAAGGAGGGCGAGCTCGATCAGTTCATCCAGTCGAGCTTGCATTATTCAGAACAGCCGTCACTACTCGCAAAATGTAGTAGTTGAAGAGCTGGAAGCCGCAAACTTTGTTTCTGATGTTGAGTATAAGACGATCTATAAACTGCTTCTGATCAAAGGCAGAATCTCATTTCAATAATCCACGGTGGTGCCGACTTCAGAGGGGAGAAGGAGAGGAGATTAGTGTCATGTTACCACAGTGTGGTGAGCTTTAAACAGCAGGAGGACGTTTCTCCTCCAGCGTGGCAGCAGCAGCAGCAGCAGTGTGTTTTACACTCCATCACTCTGAGCTGTGACGTCGCTGTCAAACTTAAAAACACTTCAGAGGAGAAGCGTGTTGCAGTCGCCTCCTAGTGGAGGCAGAAGCAGGATGTGTTCACCTGCTGACTGATGTAAAACAGTTTGGAAAGACTCCTGCAGGTGTTTGTCCCCTAGACCGCCAAAATAAAACCAGTGGTGGAACATAACTGAAAACATTTACACAACTAACAAACTTCAACCTGATTCTGAAGAACTTTAATCAAATATTCCCACTTTTATTGCACATTTCACTCCACTACATTTATTTGACGGCTTTATTTAGTTGTAACAGAATATTAATACAAAATGTAACTTTTGATACATTTTGATATCTTACACTATTTTATAAGAAGCTAAAAATGAGCTCCACCTGTAGCAGCTTCAATGTAACTGATGCAAACACATTAATGCATCAATAATTAATAATGAGTATTGTTACTTTTATTTCTACGTTTACCAAAGTAAAAGATCTGAATAAAACAAACACTGTTAACAATTACCAGGTTGTCACAATAAACTACTTTGAAATGCATGATGGGTGATTATTTGTAATATTACAGTTAATTGTTGTGAATTTACAATCATTTAAAGATGATTATTGCAGTCACACATTGTATTTTCACATAAAATACTGTGTTTTTGCAGTAAATGTATCTCTGCTTACTGCAGAAACTCAATCTGTCGCTGTGAACCTTGCCGGGCACAAACAAAGATCACATTCCTGTGCAGCTGCCGATGATCCAAACTCAACATTTTGTGGAATTTGTGATTTGATTTCCCTCACAGAGATGCTGTCCAGGCACTTTTTCCTGCACCACATTTCACTTGATTCTCCGACTGATGCTGAAGTTGGTGCCAAGTTTCCGGCAGCTCGTCGTCAGACGGCAGCCAGATGGAGCTGTGTGTACTCTGAATGTTTGTCCCTCCACAGTCTGGATGCTGAGGAATAAATAACCGTTCGGATTAAAAGTCACGCGGGAATCTGTTTGATCAGCAGTTTTGCTGAGAAATCATTTGAATTAGAAGCCGAACAGTCACATTTTAAAAGCTTTTTACGTTGTTCTGGAGCCTCGCGGTTTGTTCTGAGACGCCTTTCTGTGTTCAAACTGAATCCATTCAGCTTAAAACGCTTGTTCAACATTTCATCGGGAGGATGAACACATTCAGATGAAGAAATACGACTTTACAGGGTTCTGTGGATGTTTCACACACAGCCATGAGTCCCTCAGGTGAACCAGAGGTCAGAACCGGGAGTGTTTTGTGGGTCACAGCTCCACCAAGTGGTTCAGCTCAGCTCCTACAAGAAGAAGCTGTGTGTGACAGAAGGTCTGCTGGTAAAAGATCCAATAAAGACTATTAATCGTCAATTGATAGTCAAGAATCAAAAGTATACAGGATGTATATTTACCTTTACCTGCACTGTTTACTAAAGGTCACTGAAGAGATCTGAAATATAACATTTTTTATGAAAATGGACATTTTTTTTTAAGTGATTACCAAAAAAAAAAATGCATTTAAAAAGATAATAATGATTTGGCTTTCATGCAGCATGTAATCTGCAAAGTAACTAGTAACTGAGGTCATCAAAATAAATGTAGTGGAGTAAAAAGTACAATGTTTTTCCTCCCAATATAATGTGTAGTAAAGTAAAGTAGAAGTGCCTCAAACGTGTACGAGAAGACAGTAATTGAATTAATGTACTTAGTTACATTTCATCACTGCAGTTACAGAAAGTAAGTAAAAGTAAATTATACGTATGTTTATAAACTGAACACAGCATTTTTCTGATTATCAGAATAATTTGGTTTAAAGATCTGATTACCAATAAAGTAAATTCAGTCAACAGGTGATCTGCAAAGTAACCAGTAACTAAAACTATCAAACAAACGAGGAGTAAAATGTCCAGAAGTTGTGGAGTGGAAGTAAAAAACACCTCACATTGTACTTCAGTAAATGTGCTTAGTTGCATTTTATCGCCGCAGTTTTGTGATGAGTGAGCATGAAAGTAATCTGCAAAGCAGCTGGTAACTAAAACGATCAAATAAACACTTACATGTCCCGCTGTGCTCGTCAATAACGTAATTATCAGGAGAGTCAGAGTAAATTTCAAAGTGTTTATTTAGAAGAATACTGACAAAAATGCAATCGTAGGTTTGTACAAAGCAGACGAACGACACTGCGACACAAAGTTTACACTTCAAGAATAGATGATTTTTTTTTTTTTTAAAAAAGCACCATTTTTCAAGACTAGATTACAAAATGCAACAACAACAAAACAAACATTTTATTTGGCATATCAAGTACAAAGATAATTCAGAAAACAAAACAACTTCATGAGTTTATTATTAACACTATTACTGTTATTATTTTTAGTTTCTGAGGATGTTCTCATTTCCTTCAAGAAGAACGGAGGCGTTCTGAGTACGGCACGCGGGTCGAAGCATCGACGCTCATCCAAACAAAAAAAAACAAAAAAATCAAGGACGACATTTAGAAATGGAAGCTTGATACTCTGGCGGTCGAAGCGACATCTCTTTGGCACAGCTGCATGATTTGTGAGAGACACGAGCTCTGTCACGTAAAAAACAAACAAAAAAACAAAAACAGAGCACGACAATGTTAACTCGACGACACTATGTACACAATGCATGTAAAAATGTTATAAATATGTCTAAAAACCACAGACACTATGTACATCTTTGTACTGAAAA
>OMLP01040340.1:0-54599 GCA_900302685.1 Spondyliosoma cantharus | reverse complement strand
GACCCGAGGATCAAAGGCCCGAACATCCTTTTTTAAACACATAGAAATGGGAGTGTCCGTTCGGACATCATGGCCTCAACCAATCCCTATTCTTCTTACTTTCTGCTGACATTGCTATTTCTCTACGGCAATATACCATATTTGTTATGGAAAAACCCTGTATTACCTTCTGCGCTTGCGCGAAGGTTGGCGTACGTGCAGAGCTGCATGTCGACCAGTTGTTCTTCGCCTCGCTTTGATTTTTTTAAGGAGGTGCTCTTCCTGTGTCCTTATCACTGGCTCTTAGGAACTCTGGCCTTCAGGCCTTCAGGTTTTCTGATAACTCACTCCCTTTTTTGATGCATCCCATTATATATGATCACTCTTTGCACTATATTTTTGAACTTAATGAAAGTGTTACATATCTGGTTATATGACTTATTTCTTAGATTTATGGTTGCATTTTCACACTTCAAATCATCTGACTATAGCAGCTTTAATCAGTAGACGCACTTCTCAGTCAGCTGATGCCCAGTAGAATGTTTCAGCAACTCTTTCACACTTATTACCCTTCGTTTCTTACTTCTATCATTAAAACAGTCATTATCAGTTACCATTAGTCACTATTTACTAACTGTGGCTATTTTACACTGGCCACGGTCTACTTACTATAGTTATTTTAGACTACACTTTCAGTTGGTGTGGACCTTTACAGTATGTTTGCAGGTATTGTGGAGTACTACTGCATTTGTTAGAACTCTTCTATCACCTCATAACTCCATGGTTAATCTTGTCCCATAGATGTGAGGTGCTTTAAAGTGAGCCACAGATGTTGATGTTGCCCTCTCTCCTCCATCTCCACCCTTACCTTTCAAAGAAGGCTGCTAATGAACCGTGGCCGCTCAGACAGACAGGATGAATACAGCTCGGATTTATTTGCATCCTAATGAGTCAGAAGCAGACACGGAGCAAATACTGATCAACTGGACAGGCCTTAAGATAGAAAAATCCCTCCCATCATCTGCCTGTGAAACATACTGAGAGAGCATTCAAAGCCAATAAAAAACAAAGAGTGATGAGGCATCTTCATGCAGGCTAAAGCGTTAATAGGCATGTTTAAATGTATCCATGGACGGGGCCGATTTAACTGTTTGTGACAAACTATTCCACATTTGAGACCAACAACTAAAAATACTCAATCCCCCATGGTTTTTAGCTGGGTGCATGGAATGGAGAGCAACAATGGGTCAGCGATCCTGAGAGTCAGGGGATGGAGTAGAGATGATCACTGAGAGATGCCAGGAGAGGGGAGACATGGTCTCTTTTCCTGGTACCACTTCATTTTGAACCAGCTGCAGGTGTGACAGGGCTGACTGACTGATTCCAATGTAAAGAGAATTACAGTAATTGATGCGAGGTAAACCAAAGTTTCCAGATCCTTAACTGACCGGAATGATTTTCCTTTGAGGTAATGAGGTCCAGCTGGGAGTCGTCCACGTAACAGTGAAAGGATATATTTTATTATTTGAAAATAGACTCCAAAGGAAGCATGTATTGGGAAAATAAAATAGGTGCTAAAATGGAACCTTGTGGTACTCCACAGGAGATGGGAGAGTCATTAAGAGTCATTTCCTGAGTTCCTGAATGACAGCAAATGATTGGTCACTGCGTCAAGATGGAACTGTTGACAGGAGAATTGATTTGTGCCATTTATGCAGCAAGGAATTTTCATACTATTAGAGTCCTTCAAGCTTAAAATATCACCTCTTTTAAAGTTTAGAATTTCTATTAATTAACTCATTCTCTCATCTACCAAATCCATTTGCATGGAAATATTTTTAAATGCTAACTGCAAATATTAGCATATGCGATTGATTTTTATTAATTAATACAAATAATGTCCGACAGGTAATCCTGGACCCATTTAAAAGCACATGAATTAAAACCAAAATTGTGTAAAATCTGTAAAAGCAAGGAGTGATCACAGTTTATTATGAATGCAGAGAGTCTGCAGAAAGCTGCTCTGCTTTTGGTGAGTTTGGGATGATACATCCACTGATAAATGAAGAACTCTGTCTTCATGCTCAGCTCCCTCTTCAACATGACAGTCCAATACAACACTGCAACAACCAACCCATCTGGTGTCCCTGCATTCTATCTGAGGGCAACAATAGGCTTCAACCATCTGAATATTGCTTCAGACAATTTTTGTAACCTCCAGAAACCAACACACCATCAACACTGTCCATCATACCAGCTTTAAGCAGCAACAGATGTGTGGATATTTGATTCTGAAATTCTCTAAATCTCTTTGGGAAATATTTCATCTTTTAAATTCTGAGGCAAAGGAGAAATACAAATATTGGGATTCATTTTCTGAGGCTGATCTAAAGTTTTCTTCCCTGTGTTGACTTAAGAATAGGTGATTTTTACTGCATCTGTGAAAAGGATGAAAAGACAGATCAGTTTTCCAAGTTCCTCTTTTTCTCCCGGTGAAAACAGGCGACACTCTAAGCAACTCGCATAGGACAGATGCTCTCACCTGGAGAAATAAGGACATCAACAACACAGCACATCTGGACATACAAGAGAAGTGGGTGAAAAACTTGTCCAACAGAGTGCTCACCCAACCAGAGAAGGATGTCCTTGTCAAAGGACTGATCTTTGCAGTAGCTGCAGAACAGAAACCTGTAGTAGATCTCATCACAGTCAGCTATCAGAAACAACAAGTTAGCAGACACAGAGGCAGATAAGGCACAGACCATGTGTTACTCCGACACACATGAGACGACACAGGAAATACAATATTTTTCATGGCAACAAATTATGGCGCAAATCAGAAATTAGGATGTTCGGGACATTTGCTTGGGGAAATGTTGTATACTGTTGGTATAAGACCTGTCGTTGGGAGCCTATTTCCCTAAGCTCCCCCCACACACACTATTTTGCAGGTGCACTGTTGCCACATCCTAGTTTGCCGTGCCGTGGACATGTTAAAAGCCAGGCACAGAGCATTTTTTCCCCATACCAGAAAGAGAATTGGTACAGCCAAGACCTCTCTCCGGCGCTGACACACTGCTTGGATGTAGTCAGGCTGATGTTATGATACAGAAGTTCTCCACCTGTTGTGTCTATCACCCACCTGTCCACCACAGGTGTAGCCTGACTCCATTAACTCAGGAGATTATGAGAAGTGACCTCATTTTTATTAAGACTTCTTTTTTCTTTTCTTTTCTTTTCTTTTTTACGTCTAATGCATTTAAAATACACTTTCTCTTCAGCTCCACTTCCCTATTAATTGGCATCAAAATCCTCCTTCCTTCCTGGAACTGTAACAAAATGCATTATTTTATAGTGTACTATAATTAAGACTTTTGCCAACATGAATTCTATAAAGGATATGAATTTTTCAAAAGGGTTGGATTGGTTATATCAATGACAAGGGCAGTCTCTCTCTCTCTCTCTCTCAACATCAGCCTTATTTTATTAAAAATCAGTGAGAAAATTAAAGGCATACTCTGCTTGAAGGCACACAGAGAACATCCACTTAAGCATTAAAATGATCATTAACATTAACACTGGAGGCTGTCTCCCCTGTATTAATCCTGAGGAGAAAGAAACAGAGCAGAACAGGAAGAGCAGATACTGTAATTACTCACAGCAGAATGTGTGTGATATAACTTCACTGGATCTGAAGTCACTCTCCTCACTGTTGAGAACAGTCAAGAGGGGAAAACATTTTGTTTTCATACCAGTTTGGGAAGTAGTGTATGCATTTTTTTCTGCACGTTGTTTATACATTTGGCCCCTGTTATTGCAAGCCTCGTCCTGCAATCTAATAATTCCCGTTGCTCCTCTACATTGACTAGATTTTAGAATCCCATGCTGGCTTTATTTTACATATAAGAGAGATCACCTTCATGCAATATTCAGCGTGTCTTTATCTTGAAGTGTATAATGTGTGTGTGTGTGTGTGTGTGTGTGTGTGTGTGTGTGTGTGTATGTGTATGTGTGTGTGTGTGTGTCAGATGTGCTGTGGAGTTGCTGGGCATGGCTTTCTAGTGGCTGGAGCAAGAGCTGATCACACACGCCTGCGGCAGATTGAGCAATCAGCACCAGGTAAAAAACCCTGGCATCCTCCACTGACGCTGACAGATTATTTCGCCAACCAGACATGGTCCATGGTCTCCCAGTGCTAAGTGCTGTTTGGATAGTCTCTGGCCAAACCACAACCCAGCCTCCCGCACCTCTGCCACTAGCCTGCATCACCTGGAAATTCTGCTCACCTGGGCATCTGCCTGTCCCACCATGAGTCACTGGTCTCCCTGGCGGAGCCTCCAGTCACTTTCTTGGCCCTCCTCCACTGCCAGCTAATCAGCGTCTTCAATAAATATCTTCTAACCCAAACCACTGTTTCTGGTGTCTGCTATTGGGTTCTATAACCACCATCTACCGAACAGAGTAATCTGGCCAAGAAGATTGACCCAGCAGACCCATATTCCATTCACGCTCCGAGTGCTCAAAGGCATCATCGCGGGCTGACATAAACACATACTCAGAGAAGTTATATAATCACTACAAGGTCTGTGCTCCAGTGTGCCCCAACTTGGTCCTCAGCTTAACCAGCTTTCTACGCAATTACCTCCACCCTTGTCTTCGACACCTGCCGCTGTCAGTAACCCACCTGTGCCTTCCCCCATCCACCTCCCTCACCCCCCAAAGAGCCCTTTGTTCCCCATCCTGAGCATTACTCTGGTGACTTAGGCACTTCATTTTCTCCCTCAGTGTTCCCATGTGTTCGACTTACAACCCTCCACTTACGCTACTGATATATCCCGCACAGCATATGTAATGAATCTTCTGATTGGCAAGGCAGCTCAGTGGGTCACAGCCTTATGGGAGGGTGAATCTGCAGTGCTTGATACATATTCAACCTTTATTAATGAGATGCGTAAAGTCAGCTTACTCTATTGAGTTTCACAGCAGAAACTGGGTGGAATGAGTGAGCACTCTAGGGTTATAAGGGGTTGTCAGATAGTCTTCAGGGTTTAAGTTAGCCTCTCGTAATCAGCCAGCCGCCCTAGAAGAGTTAATTTCCCTAGCCGTTCGCATTGATCATCGCATCCGAGAAAGGCGCAGAGAAAAGGGGTTTTCTCACCGCATATTGGCCAGCCTTGCTCCCAACCAAACCCTCTCACTCATCCCCTGAACAATGTCCAGCTCCCCGTCCGTTTTTATGACCACACCTCCTTATGACAGAGGCAGATCAGTGAGTGAGTGAGTGATTAAGAGAGAGAGACTTGCTGCACTGCAAAAGACATGTTGCACTGTGACAATGAGCACTGTCTGCATGGATTCTTGTGAAGTATAACCACACTTTTTAACGTTTGGCTCTCTCCTCTGTGCCAGCGTCTGTGTGTGAGTGATTGGCAATGAGTGAGAGCCCCTCCGACCCCTTCCACAGGATCCCACACATCTCTGTTCAAGATTGGGAATAGTGTAAATCCATCACAGACGAATGGCCTGATTTTTTTCAATACCATTAGAGCTGATAATGTTGGAGTTTAATGATAACACGATATTTCGAAATTTTGTTTCATACTGGGTTCGGTTCCCATCACTAGTACTTTGCATGGTAGCTCACTGCCATCAGTGTGTGAGTATGTGAAGTCAAGTCGTTTATTTAATTTAATTATTTAATAAATTTGTTTAATTTATATAGCACCAAATCACGACAAAAGTTGTCTTGTGACGCTTGTCATTTAGAGTGCTTGTGGACCATTCTCTTTCATTTACAGACACCCAACGTTCACCCATGAGCAAGCACTTGGCAGCAGTGGTGAGGAAAAACTGCCTGTGTGTGCGTGCGTGCGTGTGTGTGTGTGTGAGGTGTACTGTTAAAATTATTGATTGTTTCAGGAGATTAATTACCACTAATCCATATAACACAATGGTGAGAAAAAGTGACTGAAATCAGATGACCTGAAGCTGTCGACACCATTTCAGTCAGAAGACACTCGCATTTTTTGAGTGAGATTTATTTGATTTGTCTACAAAAGAATGAGAAAGTTTGGCAGTTAGACTCAACTGTGGTGAAGTAATATTTGGGGAGGTGATGAAGCTGTGCGTAGAACAAGAAACCCCGCAAAGAAAAGTGAAGACTTTTTGATGAATAACAACACTTACCTTACCGCAGCAAAATATTTCTAGTAGAAGAAGCATAAAAGTATTAGATGGAGGCATGCATGGCTGGGAAGAAAGATGTTAATTTTATGATCTGCCCCCCAGTAGTTTGCGTTGAACAAAATGTGTCTCACTTGGTGGTAGGTTGTAGGACCCAAAAGTGGACACAAGGCAGGGAATGGAGTTCAAGGTAAGTTATTGAACAGAGCAAGGTTATTGCAGGTGAAGAGAGGTTGATACGGTGGTGCTGGTGGATTGTGGAGTGAGTGTTGGCCACAGAGTTGCAGAGAGCTGGGATGAAAGCTAAGATTAGAAAATGAAATATCTCTGTTTGGATGACAGAGGATGTGGTGAGTTCCCCAGCTCTGAGGAAGGCATAAAAGGCCAACAGAGATACAGTATTGAGTAGTGCATCAACGTAGGAAGACAATTCTGTTTTTTCTCGGCCAATGTTAACTGGACCACATTTACTCTATTATACAGGTATTTGTGAAACACACTTCCATGGGTATTCCTAAACGTTCTGGGTTTGTTTATTTTTCCCAAACTTCCAAATTCCATGAATGTCCAGGTGTGTGTGTGTGTGTGTGTGTGTGTGTGTGTGTGTGTGTGTGTGTGTGTGTGTGTGTCAGATTAGCCTTCGGGTTTTTATATGAGATTTGGGCTCCCCTCAATTGATTCAGACCCTCTCCTCCTCACCAGCCCTGCACCCCTCCACTCAGTCAAATTAAAGGCTGCTTAGTCAGCCAGGAAATGAACAACTCCAGCATAGATTGAGTTCAGCTTACTGATATTAACTCTTTTTGGGCTCTTCAGTAAGGAACATAAAACGAATGGTAGAAAGATGTTTAGTCTGTTGCACTTATGAAACTGAAGACCAAAGGCATGTTTACATTATATTTTACTTCTCGTATACAGCCTCAGAATATGATCATCAAAACGGTCCAGAACAGCTACTTACATCATGGTTGTTCTGTTTGTGGCTGGTAACCCTAGG
Source organism: Spondyliosoma cantharus (assembly GCA_900302685.1). Lineage (NCBI taxonomy): Eukaryota > Metazoa > Chordata > Actinopteri > Spariformes > Sparidae > Spondyliosoma > Spondyliosoma cantharus. Next base: position 47,440 of record OMLP01040340.1, on the reverse strand, counting down.
ACTTCTGGGGCCAATGTATTAACCATGTGTACACACAAAAAATGTACTCACACCACTTTCCATGCAGATTTCCAAATGAATAAAAAAGTCAAGGGTGGTGAGACTGTGCGTACATATCTTTTACACCATGCGTAACATGCACGCAGTCTTTTCAGTCTGATTAATGTGATCTATGTGATCATCTATAGTTTAAAGGGGAACTATGTAGTTTTCAATGTCAGAATTTGAATATTTATAATATTAACGAGGTTCTAATACAAACTCATAAATATGTTTGTTTTTTTCTGTAAGTGAATAAACAAGCTGTTCTTAGAGGAAAATAAGGTCCCAGTACACTATTTGAAGCTAGAAAGGTGGCAGGGTCTGCCACATATAAACAAAGTAAAACAGTATCAAACTGTGCTGTCCTTTAAAGCGAAACTCTCGGCAAAATGCAAACTAGGGTTTTTTTGTGAATGTATATGAGCTGATCTCCATGTTCCGTCGCATTCGGAGATAGACACTTCTTGGCTGCCATGACGGCGGCTAGCGGAACAAGCTACTGCTAAGGTGAGTTGTTCAAAAACTTTCTTTTTAGCAAACTCTGTGTACACAAACAATGTTCTCAATGCTCATGTTCATGTGTAGAGACCCCGGTGATATTACGAGCAAAGTTTCATGTTGTGTCGAGCCTTCTTAGTGTTTTAAAAATAGCGATTTTGATGCTATTGTAAAAGTGCCCCTTACACTCCCATTGAAAATGAGCTTGACCTGAAAACGAAAATACGGAAAATCTTAAAAGTACCTCTTTCGTTGTAATTATGCATTTACACGAAGGTTTGAGTCATATACATTCACAAAAAAGCCTAGGTTGCATTTTGGCTAGAGTTTTGCTTTAAGGTCAGTTTGTTTCTTCAGTCATGAAGACAAAGAGAGTTTGTTTATTTAGTTTGCTGAGGCAGAAAAAAAAAATCAGTCAATGATGATCTTTTTTTTCTCATTAACAGTTCTCCCCCAAAACTACAGAGTGCCCCTTAATAAAACATCACTAGGATTTTTGTTTTCAGTCATCACCATGTGTTGGTTGAAACTAGTGGTCCGGGTGCGTACCGGACTAGCTGCATGTGCACATGTGCACAACACAACTACGGCACAGCAATGAAGAAGCAAAGAGAAGGCTTACATGTTCGTGGTGACGGAACACAGCTCTTCTTGTTCGTGGAATTCAAATATGTGAGCGCAATGTAGAAAAGTGAAACTGAAACCGATCCCTTTATATTCAAAAGGAGTGTGTAGTATTGGTTGTATCAATTTTTTAGGATAGATCCGCCCAGCCCTAACGTGCGTACAATTTCAGGATGACTAAGATGTGTGAGGAAAAGATATGTGTGATCTGACAGATGGTACGTGGGGTTTCATAAAGCAGACGAAAATACTGTGTATGCATGTTTCTTGCTCTGTGTGTACAGACCTCGTGTTTTCCCTGTTTTTATCCCTCCGAGACAGTAACTACAACAACACAATAGTGGAAGGAGACAAAGACATGTGAGTTAAAGTAGATCTGGTCAAATAGTCACCACCAGTAAACTGCGGGAGCCGCCCGGCTCTCTCTGCCGGGGAAAGATGCTGTTTTCATACCCTTACACACAGGCATCATCTCTCTTCTGTTGCAGCTCTGTTACTACTTCCACTGGAGGATCAGAGGCAGAACCAAACTGTCCTCCCAGGCAGCGTGAATATGACTTCTCTCAGTCTGCTGTCTGGTGGTTTCTCCACCTGGCTTGGCTCAGTGTGCACACCTCGCTGCAATCATCTCATCACTCTGCCCAGTCTACACACCTGCTCTCTTCTACTCAGCGACCTGCAGTACAGCTACCCTGGCTTTCCATCTGATTGTTGTGTCACCACTGTCTTAGCTACACCTCAGGCTCTACTCGGGTTTTTGCTCCTTGTGATTTTATTCCCTGTGCTAACTTACATTATCTTTGTGCCTCAGGATCATCTGCCTTACAGTCTGCCAGCCAGCCGTTCCCACCCTGCCATCTTCTTCATTTATCCCCTGCTCCGCCATTCATCTCAGTCGTCTGTTCTCAATACTCCCTCGTCATCAGCCTTCATCAAACTGTTTTTCCAGTAGACTACATTGCTGTGACCTCCGCTTGTGTTTTAACAGTGGTGAGGCAGTTTTCTTTTTATGCATAACGGGAAGACCAAAAACTCCTCTTGACGCCTAGCCCTGAGGGACTACACTGTGCTGACCAGTGATTCTGCCGACGTTGCCAAAGAGAAGGGCTTAAAGAGCTTTTCAACTGCATCTCATGTTTTGGAGATGAATGTGCTCAGTTGTCATGGAGATGAAGGGATCCTGAAATATTATTGTTCTTTGTAGATATTTTAAAGGGATGTTAGCTTGTTACAAGTCTGTTCCACTCATGATCATAGCTTTTAAATCTCACCTTTTTATTGTTCAAAGAGTTGCACCTGTCGTGGCACAGGCAACATTGTTAAAAGAGTTTGTTGTTTAGTCAAGGACATTAATTACCTTTCAGCTGTATCAGCTACTTACAGGCCACAAAGCAAAAAAAAAGATGCAGGCCTTACCTGAAGCGCAGAGACCTTGACTTGACTCCACCATTGCTCTGCGTGTTTCTCACTGTTTTGCTGACTTGATTGTGTGATTCTCATTTTAAATACTGTTCACTGAGCTCAATGTTATTTTTATTTTTCATTTAAGTATAAAATATAGCAGGTTATTGGTCACAGCGAAAAAATTTGCTGCACACCACCTGTATGCATCCATATCTCCACATTTCATCAGCTTTGGCATCTCAGCAGGTTGAGTAACAGCTCTACTTTATTTATCTCTGAGCTCTACAAAATACTACCAATTCTTCAAGGACGGTTGTGTTATGCTTGTTTCCCTTCTACCATTCAATTAGTCAAGGTAGGAAGGCTAATGAAAAGTAGCCTACTAACACCTTCAGCTGTGTCAGTCGGCTGCCTGCCCTGCATGTTTTAGATGTTTCGCTGCCCTAACACACCTGGTTCGAGTGCATGGGCCATTTTTAAGGCTTTCAGCAGAGCTTGTTGAGGGGGCAGGGGCACCACTGGCCTGAGTCTCTTGAATCAGCAAGGCCCCTAAAGAAGAGACTGTTGTTCAGACTAAAAGTGTTTTTTACTGTTTTTTAAGATTGTGTTTAATCATATCCGGATTGATTTTCAGAAGACTAGACATATGCTAATTTATTTATGCTAATTATCAAGTGAAAGGTGTGTCCAAGGGTTGGATGGTGGAAATGCAATAAACATCAAATTAAATGTGTTGCATTGACTTTGCAGACCAAAAATATTCACAAAACACAAAAAAAAAAAATCAAGAAGTGTCAGAATAAGCAACCAGGTAGTATCCCAGTATAAACTAGTTTTCAGAAGTGTTTGTATCAATCTAAGACTGGCATGTTTCAGAATTCAATGCAAAATCTCAATTTATATGGTTGTTTGATGGCCTATTTACTCATCCATTTAGTTGATTTTAATAATCATAATAATTGTACGGTATGTTGGCATATTAAAGGATAATCATTAATGTCATTGCTATTTAGTTGAAGTGGTCAGTTTACTTGTCTGTTTATTTATTATTATAGCATATATAGATTATAATATAGATTATCTATATTACATTGTCCCTTGGGGGAAAGCTATGTCTTGGAAAAAGCTCATGAAATTGTCTAAGTCATTTTGTCTGGTAACTTGGGCAAAATAATTCAGGTGATGACATCATATTGTAAAACAGAAGCAGGGACAGCTGTGTCAGGGTGTATTGTCATGTGGGCCACCAGTCAGTCTGACAAATGTGAACATGCTGTTTGTTGTCTTGTCATGTCATGTTCTCCTGTTTTCGTGCTGATGTACTGTATGGTCAAAGACAGAAGTTCCACTGTGGTGGATGATAAAGTTGATCTGTACTTGCCGGTGACTTACATTCATTTTGAAGACCGCGAAGCAGAGCGGTCATGTGGTGTGTAGTGTCTGCTTTTGTTTGACAGCGAATTAACTCTAATAATCAGGTGATGTCCTCTTGACCTCACTGAAGGACCATGTCTGACCACTGCAGGAGGTGACTGAATGATGCTCATCCTGCAGACTGTTTGCTGGTGCATGGACAGCGCGTGCAGATATGTGACATCATCATCTGAAGTAATACAATGAGTGTGAAAGTTGCAGAGGGGATAATTGATAGGTCTCCGTTGTCCAACCTAGCTGTAGTTACGTCATTCTAAGTGGAAACAAAGAACTGCATCGATCACATGAAATCAAGTAGGCTGTGACCGGAAGTAAGGCGAGTTACCTTCATAATAAAAGCGTAAACGGAGAATGACTCAAAAGTGAATGAGCACTGGGATACACATTGTAACCTGCTGTCTGTTGTCAAAAGGTGCTAGAAACCATGTTAACAATTAATGTGCATTTCGCAGTGCAGGAGCATCTTGTACTTGTCTGTCTTTTCGATTCTCATATGATGTCCAAGGTAAATGGAACTGCATTTCTGTAGTGTGTATGTGTTCATGTATGTTTTCATGTATGTATGTGATCATGTATGTATGTACGTGTGTGTGTGTATTCTGTTACGCCAAATGTAATGACACTTCAGCAGCTGTCATGTAAGACTGAGATATTCTAATTTCTTTTAAAATGATGTTTAAGTTTTGCAGCTTTTTAGTTTTTGTACATTTTTATGTACTCAGGTCACCCTCAAAATGAGATCTTAGATCTCAGGAATGAGTACTAAAGCAATTATATTATAACTATATCTTTAATTGTTTTTTTTCTTTTTTCTCAGGAGCGCGCCTCTCGGGCTCTTATTTTGAAAGCGGAAACCGGTGATGTGACTGTTTTCTCCTCAGTGTGACGATTGTTGGTCTTCAGCACGGCATGTTTCAATTGTCGGACAGCTCGTTGAGCACAGCAGCACAGCTGTGATCGGCAGCAGTCCAGGAGGACAGGGAGACCTCGGACAATGGAGAGCGTGGAGCCCGCAGGGACCGAGCTGGAACACGGATCCGTGACTGACATCAGAACCTTCCATGACAGTAAATGTCTCTCATCACCATTTATCTGTGCGCGTGCACGTGAGGATGTGCCGCGCGTTTGGATTGCTTGTTAGTGCTTTTCTCGGTCACACACACTCGGAATCATTGGAAGGGTTAAAGTTTGTCTCTGGATGCGTGTGCGCTGCGGGTTCAGAGCAGAGGACGCATGATCTCTCTCAGTCTTTGTCGGCTGTCTGATAAGACGTGCTGCGCTGCACCGAGCTGATCAGATGATTATGCGCTCTGCTCCCAACAACTCGGGGTGAGTGATGGTGTGCACACACAAGTGATGTCCCTGTGCACGCGCCCTGCTCTGTTGGAGGCTCTGCAGCGCAGCGACAGTCGGGATGCAGGTGGCTCGGTGTTAACTGGGAGCAGGATGCATTACTGCTAGAAAAGCCTGAGGTCGGTTCTAGTCCTCGTTTTTACGATGCATTATCCAAAGTGTGTGTTATGTAGCACTGGTCTGTGTAGGCTGTTCAGTGTCTCTGCCTCTTCCTGGTCTTTGTAAGTGAGCATCTCTGATTCTGTGATGCTTTTTTTGTCTTCTGTCAGGGCAGATAACAAAGCATTAGCATTGAATCAATGTAACATCTGTGTTTTTTCCAGGCGCCAAGCTTCTCCTGAGGTAGGACCCTCTCTATAGGCCTGTTCTGCCACCCAGCAGCAATGGACCCCCTCCCAGAGTACTCCCTGTTCCTGGTCCGGATCTTGGAGGAGCTGGACACTAAGCACAACACCATGTCCTACCAGGACCTGTGTAAGTCTCTGTGTGCTCGCTTCGACCTGGTGCACCTGGCCAAGCTCCGCAGCCTGCTCTTCTACACGGCCTGCCTGGACCCCGCCTTCCCGGCCACCCTGTTCAAGGACAAGATGCGCTGCTCCATGGAGGACCCGCAGTCCAAGAAACTCATGGTGGCAGCAGACATCGTCACAATGTTCAACTTAATCCAGATGAACGGAGGCATAGCCAAGGACAAGCTCCCCATAGTGCACAGAGGCAAGTTCCACAAGAACCAGTCGCTGGAGCTCTGCAGGTCTGACAATGATGCCTACAAGTTTCAGGATTGTGACATGGGGGCTGGTTATGAAAACATAGATCACCCCAGGGATGGACACCATCATCACCATCATCACCACCGCCCCCAGCAGCACCATGTGGCTCAGAGCACCCCTCCCTGTCCTAAATCAAATGAGTGCAACAGCCGCCAGCAGTTTATTCCCACCTCAGACCCCAACTTCCTTCTGGGCGTCAGCAAGGACCTGAAATGTAGAGCAGCCTCCCTGGACAAACTTCACCATCTGCCCCAGTATTCCAGTGGAAGTCCGCCCTCTCCGCCATGTGAAATGCAGAGCACGTACTTTCCCATGGACATCGACAGCGAGTCCACAACAGACCAAGAGTCCCTGCGGCACATGGGCCATCCAGAGCCCTTCACTGTCCACCCCTGCATCCAGAAGAGGAACGTCTTTAAGGAGGACTTCCACAACTTCGCTGCCTTCTCACCACAGGTTTGTGTTCATACGATGCTGTTAAGGGGGTGTGAGAGACGGAGGGCTACTCTGAATCAATATTAGTGTTTGAATGTGCATAAAGGCATTCAGAATAAAAGCATGAACATCAAACACTGCGTTATGTTTATATATTCTTGCTTTTTGAATAATGAGTTTAAATCCCAAATTGCATTATCTTAACACTAACCTCACACCAATTTTATTCTGAAGGTCAGAGGTCCATAATGAAAGTATTTCTATGAATGCACCTTAGTTGAGTGCTCCACCAAACGTTTATTCCCTTTGCCGTGTGTCAGTTCTTTCACTCAGTTCAGCCATCAATAAGTCTTGTGTTGCTAACATAAACCTCAACAGTTCTGTGATGTTTTGTAATTCTGCATTGTTATGATTCCATCATTACTGAAAGTGCACTGTGTCTGCCGTCCTTGTCTGGGTTCCTGTTGTAGGTCATCACCACTGAGTCCAAACAGGGCAGTAAGGCTGCTGACATGTACCACAGGAGGGAGCTGCACAAGCCTGCCACCTTCTTCAACCACAGCTTTGAACTGCCCTACAGTAACCCCTACTTTGAGCCCACACTCAACTCCCCCCTGCAGGACAGACGGAGGGCGAAGCACGAGAGCCTGGACGACCTACAGGCGTCCACATACTTCGGTCCGACCACAGTCTCAGAGTGCGTCAGCAGCAGGAAGCACAGTAACAGGGCAGGGAAGCAGCCACCGTGGCCGGTGAAGAGCCTCAGTCTCAACACAGAGGATGGGCCTCCAGACTTTGAGAGGACATTTGTGAGCAGCAAACCAGTCAAAGAAAACCACCATCGCAATATCAGCATCATCAGCACTGACAACGAGCAGCATTTTCAGAGCCCAAAGGAAAAGGTAGTAGCTTCTCCATCTGGCTTTGCAAAGAAAACTAACGGATTAAAAACAAAGGATGTAGCACTGATGGCGAGTGGGCCTGCTGGTTTGGACAGAAGAGAAGCAGCCAAGAGGTTTAGAGACAAAAATATGCAGAGTCAGTCCTTTCAGGGAGTGGACAGCTCATCTAGTGTTGGGACTCAAACAGAGCAGGCTGAGAAGAAGGTGAAGGAATACCAAGCTAAGTACAGTGACAGAGAAAGACACCCATTCAAACACTCTGATGAGGACTCTGAGATCGTTAGTGATGATATAAGTGACATTTTCCGTTTTCTAGATGATATGAGCGTTTGCGATTCTCTGGGCGTCGTTCAGCCGTCATGCTACACCAGTAACGGGTCTCTCTCTCAGGTTACGCTGAAGTCTGAAGGCGACAGCTCCCCTGATCGCAACACGGTCAAATTAGCCAAGTCCAAGCTGGACCGTCTCTTCCATTCGCTGGAAAACACAGACGACGAGCTCAAATCGAGTGTGTGCAAGCTGGTGATGAGGATCGGTGAGATCGAGAAGAAGCTGGAGTCTCTGTCAGGGGTTCGCAGTGAGATCTCCCAGGTGCTCTCCAAACTCAACAGGCTGGATGAGAAGATCCAGGAGCCGGAGGCCAATGGGAGACATGGGGAGACCGCGTCTGCATCTGGGTCCAATGCCACCCCTGACAAGCAGCAACCCCACCCTCATCAACATCACGACACCACCCTGTCACCTCGTGTTTTCCAGTGCCACACTACTGGCCACAATGTCAAAACGGACAATGGGTCTTCGGCAGAATGGTGCTGCTCAGACGGGAGTAACGGCGATAGCCTCAGGGTCAAAGCTCTGAAGAAGAGCATGTTTACCAGGAGGTCGTCCCGCTCACTGAACGAGGAGAACAGTGCCACTGAGTCAAAGGTCTCCAGCATCACCAACTCCCCACGGGACTGGAGGACAGTGTCCTACTCCTGCCACCCTGGAGACGAGGGCAAGGACAAGGACAGAGACAGAGACAGAGACAGCAAGGACAGACACCGGAAAGCCAAAGAGGTACAGACACTGTTATTGAATTCACTAATAAATTAGATGGGAACACAGAGTATCAGACAAAAATAATTGATTAAAAAGAACAGATGCATTATATCACGCAACAGAGGTAAAGAACAAAAGGAGACAAATGCCAACACTTTAGTGACAGACACACACACACACACACGCACACACACACACACACAAGAAATAAAAGTAAAAAAAAATAATAGAATTGGAACACACAGGATCAATGTGCAGGAACATCGTGCTGCATTTAAGGTTTGAGCAATGAAATCTGTAATCACAACATTATTCGACTTCATGGCTTGGAGACCCAGAGAGAAAGTATTAATAAGTTTCTAGGGCAACTGGTTGACACATATACATATGTGTCAGTATTAACCTTGTCGTTGGACTGTCAACTGTACAGTTTCTCAATTTCTTTGTCCCTCCAAAATTATTGGAACAGTGAGGCCAATTCCTTTATTTTGGCTGTACACTGAAAACGTTTGGGTTTGACACCAAAAGATGAATATGAGACAATAGGTCATCATTTCAGCTTCCATTTCCAGGTATTTGCATCTAGATCTGTTGCACAACTTAAAGATAGCATAATTTGTAACTGAGCACCAAAGTTTTAGGTGAGCAAAAGTATAGGAACACGTAGACTTAAAATAGATTACAGTGAATAATACTTAAAGCAAAACTCTCACCAAAATGCAACCTAACCTTTATTTGTGAATGTATATGAGTCAAACCTTCGGGTAAAGGCATAATTTCGACGAAAGAGGCACTTTTAAGATTTACCGTGGTTTCGTTTTCGGGTCAAACTCATTTACAATGGGAGTGCAAGAGCACTAGCATCAAAAATCACTATTTTTAAAACACTAAGAAGGCTCGACACAACATGAAACTTTGCTCGTAGCATCATCAGGGTCTCTACACATGAACACGAGCATTGAGAACATTGTTTGTGTACACAGAGCTTACTAAAAAGAGAGTTTTTGATCTACTCACCTTAGCAGCTGCGAGTCTAGCGCGCGGCCGTCATGGCAGTCAAAAAGTATCGATCCCTGAGTGCAATCATATGGAACTAAGCTTGAGGAGCGGTCCACCATAACTCTCCTTCCTGATGATCGCACTCGGGGATCGATACTTTTTGACTGCCATGACGGTCACAATATTGGATGTATATTGTGACATTGAACTTAATCTGGGAAACTGATTAATTTCATCACATTTATAAACAAATTCTATATATATAATAATAATAATATATATTCAATCACCATTGAATAATCCTGCACATTCCTGAAAAATATCTGACTGTTTACAACTGTATATGATCACAACGCACACAAGTAATTGACAACAACTTTGATAATTGATTAATCTTTCAGGTCAAACATGGTCTGGTCTTGACCATTGTTCATTGTCTTTCCGTTGTGTTTAAGTCTGGAACAGTTTGTTGGACAAAACTAGACATTTGAAGTTGTCAAATGAAGTGAGAAAAATGAAAATTACCATTTACCATTTAAGGAACCTACTGGAGTCAGATATGAAAATGAAAAGCAACTTCTCAAAGTAGAAGTTATTCTTTTTAATTTAAAAAGTAGGGGGTAAACAAGTGGCGACTTCTATTTCACCAAGAAACTACAGTGAACGTCTTAAATTCCTTAAAACTCTTCACTACATAAATTATCAGTGTGGACAGACACGGAATGTAAACTGCAACTTGACTGGTTGATGGAGGCATACAACCATGAGGCAGTAATTGTGGTTTTAGGTACTTTTCAGCTTTATTGTTCTGCCCCCCACACAGCCCTGCTGACTAGAGGCTTTTAACACACCATGTTGAAATGTCAGAATGTCTCAGCAGGTGTTAAACACACTAGTCATTCTCTGTGACCTTTCTGTGGAGAGCTAAATGGAGCGGGTGTTAATTGAAATGGGGCCTGACCCTAAGCTGTCTTTATGTGGCCTTTTGCTGTGTCAGCAAATCTCTTTAGCAGCTGTATACCATGTCACTGTCATGTCATTAAAGTGACCTGGCTGTGTTATCTATGACTTCATTTACCTCTGCTTCTGTATCACTTAACCTTCCTTCTTTGTAGAGTAATTTTACATTCATCAGTGAAGAGTATCCCATAGAGTAACTGTTGATTCACTTTTGTTTGTACTGATGAAGTTCTTGTATTAGGTCCATGGCATGCCACACAGAATGAATGCACGGTACAGAGTATAAATACACAGTATGAATACATGGTACACAGTATAAATACAGACTGCAGCTTGTTCTTCATGTGCAGCTGTTTGTTAAACAGGTAACAGAAAGGGAAACACAGGCACAGTTTGAACTTTTAGGTTGTGGGTTCACAAAATAAATCCAGAAGAAGTTTAATGTGTTTGCAGAAGCTTCGTTTGCATGAAAATGAATAATCAGGATATCATCAGGAGCATCACATCCTGACATATCCAATGAGAGACAAAACTGTGATAATGAAACAGGAACTGAAGTCAAACCACAAAACCAGACAGCAAAGCAGATGCAGATCCAGAGATCAGCCTTTAGAAAAAATAAAGTGATCATGCAACAAAACTGTTTGCTGTCCGCTTCAAAGACATTTAAACAGGTATAAAGGACAGGATTGGGTATAATGTAGGACACAGACAGCAGCTGAAACTATGCAGAGTCCTACTAACTGCAAAAGAAATCTGAGCTTTATTTTTAATGAATGTCAACTTCATTCATGTAAACGTCTGTACTGATTACACTTTAAACTGCACATACACGTTTGCCTTTATCATGGTAGCGGTGGATCACGGTGATATCCCTGGACACCACGGGAGGTCTGTGGATTGGGCGGTCCACGTCATAAAACTAAACATTGTGATTAATATCAGATGGGCTGCTGATGGCTGAGATAATACGTGTCATTAAAGAGGAAAACATCACATTACCTGCACTATAAAAAACATTTTAAGTGCATCTCTCTAACACAGCTGTATGTAATCACACACAAGGCACATCAGTTTAACTATATTGAATATTATATCTCAACAGGTTTTAGTTCTGTGTTATACTTTAAAGAATTATAGATAATGGAAGTTTTGGCATCAATTCATCTGACATCTCCACAGCTGTTTATGGCGACTGATAGCTGATCCAGCTGTGATCTGCAGCTCCTCTCTCCTCCTGTGGTTTCCTCGTGTCTCTTCATGATTCCTTGGTGGGAGGGACTAAAATACAAGAAAAAGATGCAAGGCAGGGAAACTGGGATGCAATTTAGGTGAAATTGGACATACCCATATACGGATTATCTGGTCTCTCAGTCAAGGTTTAGTAACAGGTCAGGACTAATAGGCTACAAGATTAAAAACAATAGATTGATATTGACTATTAACTACAGTTTATAGGCTTGTGCTAACATTGAATAGCGAGAGCTGTGTAGTAGAGTAAATTGTAAAGACTGGACCAATCACCAAGCAGGAGATTTTCTACATTTTAAATTTTCCATAAATTCTCATTTATAGTGTTGTCATTTTTGAGATAGCCCCAGATTTTTTCTCTTAAAGTGCACCAGAATGATGCATTTAACTTTAAAATGTGCACATTCTTCTGAGGAAGTATGCACCCAGGGTCTGAGGTCCCCCTAGTATAGTCTGAGTATAATGTACATTCTGTCTGTGACTCTTTACTCAAACATGAAGAAATAGTGCACGCAATGGATCTGCTCATTGATGTGTTTTAATAGTTTTTGGAAAACAATGACAGAGGAATAAAATATGTCAGGCTCTGGATACACAGGCAATTGACAAATAGATGTCTTAGAGATCAGCGTTTTATTTAGGCCTGCTACTGAGCTTATGTTTAATGTACGTCATGTCACATGAGCATATTCATATACAGTAGCGGACTGTGAGCTGTAGTTTCCCCGCTGGTAAACACACTGCTTGCTCCACCTAACAAGTCTTGCTGCAAAAAGTGGCTCAAGAGAATGAGTGAAGAGGTTGGTTAACAGTTTGAGTCAAGCATTGAAACAAAACCAACCAAGCCGACCAATCAGAGCAGGTCTCATGAGAACAAGTCTGTCTTCTTGAGCAGTATCACTGCACCCTTTGCTGTTCAAATACAACAATAAAATGACAAGGAGAGAAATGAGAATGTATTCATATTGATTTCCCGCCTTAGATCCATGAACTTGACAAGCAAAATAGACACATGATATCGCAGATATCGTCACATATCGACGGTATCACAGCATTTTTATATTGCAATATTGCGAAATTCGGTGTACTTACTACATCCGTAGTAATTAATGATTTTGGGCAGTAGTGGGATGAAAAGAACTATTGCATATCTAATCAATCTCCTAAGAGAGATCTTGCTTTCTCATCTCTTCTATTGAAACCATGTGCCACAACCTTAATCCTTCCTACATCAAACATACCCTATGAACTACATCATTATAAATCACACGCTAACCAGTTGGCTTTTCAAATACATTAAAATAATGCATGTCTCAAAGCTCTGCTATGACACAGGAGTTGTAGTACTGATTGAAGTGTCTGTAGGCTGCTGACAATGATGTGTATCAACTCCCAATTAGGTATTGCGCTGACTGTGATGTAGCGAAGGCTTTTCAATGTGACATCAAGACTTACACAGAATGATGGTAGATTAAGTGAATACACAAAGTGATGGAGCTTTGCTATTTACACCTGTCTTCAACCTGGGGTTCAGTTTAATGACATAACACTGAGGTCAGCTTTGGAGACGAGCTGTCTTTGAAGCTCCAGCAGGCCTCTGTCTGACATATATGTCAATGCTTACCCATCTTTTAAATCACTATCTGGGTATTTTATGACTCTGCTAAATAACATGTCTCCTGCTGGCTGTTTTCAGTCCCATTCACATTAAGGCTGGTTATTCTTATGCACACTTTGTGAAATGAGATGCTCAGATGGTGTAGGACACATTTCCTTATTCTAAGCTGACTCAAGCTGTGTTCATCTTCAGATTAGTGTCAGCAGGTGGTGATGTGTTAGGCTGATGGATCACATGAGTTTTTACAATTAAACTGTGATGAGGGTCATGATATCAGTAGCTGAGATGACTGCTGGAGGAACAGCCCACACAGCTCATTAGTTTTAATAAGACCCTCCCCATGGAGAGCATTACCTGATACATGAAACTGTGATACTAAAATAAATCTCTCTCCAGCCAGATAAGAGAGCAGCCAGCAAAAAAGCAAAACATTAATCTTAAAAGCCAACAGGACTCAGTCAAGAAAAGAGCCAAGTCAGTATCAAAACACCCATGAGATCGTGTCTAGGAGACTGGAGCTGAGTACAAAGGTTTTTCATCTGTTTTTATGAACTCAATCAGGCCTTTTTATAGACAATCTCATGAATGGAAAATTAAGTAATTCTCAATAATGTATAACTACACACCACACTATCTCGCCCAAGGACACTTCAACGTGCTGACCAGGGGAACCAGCGACCTTCGGATAACAAGACGCTGGCTGTACCCCTGAGCCACAGCCGCCTTTATGGCACTGCCATCATGAAAGCTAAGCCTATATCTGTTGTGTTAACCCTTTCACTCACAGTGTCCACTATGGTGGACAGATATTTTAAAGCCACTTTTAACCATTTAAGTTGGATTACCATGTCCACGGCATCAATGACTTCTTCATCCAGGAATTGCCTACACTACAATGTCAATCGAGCTGCACGGTGCTGGGCTGGGAGCACAGGTCCCGCTGGAGGATGTCGGGCCCTCATGCCACCCTAATGCAGTCTGTTTCTCACAATTTGGTCAGAAACATGCACACCAGTAGCCTGCTTGAGATCATTTTGTAGGGCTCTGGCAGTGCTCCTCCTGCTCCTCCTTGCACAAAGGAGCTGATAGCGGTTTTGCTACGGCACTGTCCTGCTCTCCTCGTGTAACGGCCGGTTTCCTGGTATCTCCTCTATGCTCTTGAGACTGTGCAAGACTTCTTGCAAATGCATGTATGGATGTGCCATCCTGGAGGAGCTGGACTACCTGTGCAACCTAGTTTGGGCTGCAGATACCCCCTCATGCTACCAGTAGTGACAAAGACACTAGGAGAACACAGAACTAGACAAGAATCAGTCAGGAACGATAAGGAGCGATCACTAGTTAACTTTTGTTCTCAGTCTTTGTTTCGTTTTGACAGTTCCTTGATGTCCCTCATGTGCCAACATCAGTTTCTGGCATCATGCAGCCTGAGGAATGACAATCCGGGAACCTTCACGACCACACCAGTAAATGAAGTGCTACTGGTGTGGTCGTGAAGGACACATGTGTGCTGTGCCCATCACATGGTAACTGATCCTGACTTGTAGAAAATCTAGGTCTTACCATTTTGCTTCTCCCTTGGGAGTTTCAAGTCTTTGTTATGTAGCACCAGCCCTCGGCACAGGGTGTTTGAAATGAACTTCAATCACTTGATCATGTATGAAATTGTCCCTGTTGTCCCCAAATTCACATGTTGCTGCCAACGTCTTTTAATGTGCTCACAAAACTGTCCATGGACTGTCCGTGTGCTTGTTCTGCTTGTCTAAACTTGTCTCTAATAGGGGATGTTTTTCTGAAGCGCAAAACTTTCATTCAACTTGTTTACTGCTCTGTCATAGTCATCATTTTCTATCGTTTCGTCCAGCGTGAATTAGATATCCTGAACTTCGGCTCCTGCTAAGTGTTTTCTGTGCAGCTTCCCGGACTCCTGACAGAGAGTTTAAAACTATTTATCTACTTCTGCAGCGAACACTGACATTAGCTGAGTCACATCAAAGGGAGCCACCGTGAGTAAACTTGGCACCATGCTTGCTCTACTGTCCTCTTTTCCTCCCCTTCATCAGATCGAAAGTATTAAACAACGTTAGTTTCTCATGCACAATACAGTGTTGAGTTTTTCAATCCTTGTTGCCATTTGAAGGGTTTCTAACCAGCATTAACGGCAACGATATCACCATGCTCAGACTGTTTTCATGCTGCTTTATTTCACCTTCATCCGGTAACCTACAGGCCATTCATTTCCTGATGTCATCGTTTACATTACATTCACATCTAGGGCATTTAGCAGACACTCTTGTCCAAAGCAACTTACAATGAGTATATCATAACATATCTAACCTAAAGAAACATACACTACAGTGGTTACAAACACACAGAAAAGGCTCTACTTCCTACAGAAACTTAGGAGGGCTAAACTATGGAGCCAGATTCTGGCTGACTTTAACAGAGTCAGCATATGGTTCATCATGGCCCAGGACAGGAAAGCTCTACAGAAGGTGATTAAAACCACCATAACACAACTGGTACCATATTCAGAGCATCAGTGACATCAGTGAAGTGAGATGCCTGCACAGAGCCCAAAGATACTAAAAGACAACTCCCACCCAACCACAGTCTGTTCACCCTGCTGCCATCTGACAACAGGTACAGAAGTATCTGCTGCTGTGCCGGCAGACTACACAGCAGCTTCACTCCTCAATTCATCATCAACACTCCATTTTCCAAATGATGTAGCATAAAGGACGCAAACATTGTTTTTATTTTTTAAACGCTTGAGTTTAAAAAAATAACAATAGATTTGCCTTGTACCTTGTAACCTTGTAATATTTAACAGAAGATTGGTTAAGCAGGTTTTTTCCTGTGATACTATAGTCATGTTAACTCATCTTTCTGGCACATAACTTAAATGTTCTCTGTAATGGTTTGCATCGCCTTTTCAGTCTCCACTCTGTAGCTTTGTCAGGGTGTGAGAAGTTGGTAAAAGAAGGAAAAAGCTTAGATAACAGACTCAGCTGCCACAGTCGGTTCCTCTGCCAATGGACTGTGGCATCAACAAGCACACCAGCTGTAACTCCAAGATGAGCCTGCTATTTAGGGCACTTTCAAAACCACAGTCTGGCATATTGTCGATGTTCTTAATCAGATAATTCACTCCTTATTTCCCTGCGTTTGCATCTTAGATTGGTTGAAATTTTTAAAAAAAACTTAACATTTAAATATAGACCAAAAACACACCCTCCATGTTTGCTGCCATGCATTATTTCATTCTGTGACAGAACCAACTTATTCTGAAGCTGCACAAAAACCTTATTAATGTATAAGCAACCAGCATCTCACATTTAATGACTGACCTTTACAGTTGTAGAGCAACAAACTGCACTCTAAGGTCTGTCATTAAGCCGCTGGAAGTGCATGTTAAGACTCAGTCATGGTGCAAGGTATTTGAATCAGGCTCCCATTCCAACATAACATGTACTATCAATCCTGCTCTATTCTGAGCAGTTCAGACTCCTTGAAATCTTGAAAATTCAAAGTCAAATTGAGTTTATACTTTGCTTGGGCATATAGAAAGCCAGATAACTTCCGTTTTTTTAGCTTGAATAAGGACATGTTATCATTAATTCAGTAAGTCCACCGCTGTGGCTCAGCAGGGTTCATGATGCAGAGAGCTCCAGTAAAGGAACACAAGGTCACTGCCTATGAAGAAGTGATATTCATGAGTTTCAAATGATATTACGACAGTGAGAGTCTTAAGTGCAGTTCAGTAAAAATGCACATTTTGGATGACAGTGAGTTTATATTATAGTTTACAATAAATGTTGTACTAGCTGGTAAGGCCCTGAGTGACTGCCAACATGCCCCATGCCCAGACAGACATAAGTTGGACCAAATGTTCAATGATGAGCTAAGGATGGCATTCATGTTTGAATAAATTATTTTTAATGATTTTATTTTTAATAAGTGCAGAATCACCATGCAGTGTGTTCCCAAAAGTGTGTACAATGGGACAGAACATACCATACATCAGACAAATAAACTGCTGACATGACTGGCGGTGAGTCATGAACGAATGGATTCTGCTGTGGCAAACTGCTGAATCATACTACATTTTCTTTAAAATGTTACTCCACTGCACCACCATCCAGTTAACACACGCTGTCAGCTGCTACCTGATAGCAACATTAGCTTTCCTGCCTAATTAAGACAAACACACACACACACACACACACACACACACACACACACACACACACACACATACACACACATTTATACCACCTTCATTGGCATTGGATGCAGATGTCACTGTGTTTGGTATTGATGGCAGCTGCTTTTACATGTTGTAGGGTCAAAGCAATCAATGCTCTGCCTTCAGGAATGTTTTAGTTTTTATAAGGGTCCAAAGTTGAAGAACCCTGTAAAGTTCATGCCTGTTTGTTATAATTTTTTTTTTTCTTCTGCTGCCGCTCAATTTTTCATGAGATGGAACGAGCTAGAGACATAAAAAATGTCCCAATAACTGGAAATTATATGCAAATGCTTCATGAGAAATATGCACTCAGCCTGAGAGCTGAGTGGTGCTGAAATTAACAGCCAATAAATAAGTGAAAACTTTGAAATGCCAGGATCCCCAGAGTAAGTTTAATTGACACACACACACGACTCAGTCTTCTTTGGAGTAGACGTCTCTCTTTCAGTGCTATAGGTTAAAATGATTGGAATTGATTTTTTAAAGTAAGAACAAATTGAATTGACTGAGTTTTATTATATACATAACTGATATATAAATCAATACAGCACAAATTTATAGCATCAGATTAAATCAACAATGAATGATCGCCATTGTATATGCATTTGAATTGTAAAACTATCCCTTTAATATTATAAGCAGCCTTATCCCATGTGCTCTGATTGCCCCACTTCATGCCAAAATTTGCACCCCCTTTTTTAATCACTTTTTTCTTTAACAGCCTTTAATGCATATTATCTATGACATATTTATTAATGATATCAGTAAGAAGACTTTTAAATGATGGCATATGTCAGTGCATGCTTCATCTGTTCACCAGAGCAGACCAGGTTTATACAGTAGACTGCCTCTGTCTGCTTCATAAAAATGTACACTAGCATTTTACCGTCTCTCCCCAGGCGTTTGACATCAGCAGTCTGAAGATATTAAAATTTTAAAAATAACCTCTCTGCTCTGTAATACATCCTGTGCTGCTTGTCTTACAGATTACCTGTTCTACTTGCTGAGAGTTGTAAAGTATTCAAAGTCTCAGGCAAAGACCCTTGTTAATGTGAAATTGGTAATTCCATTGTTGGCCTAAAACAAAGCAAACAACTGAATGTTTTTTCTGAAGTTGCGACTCACAGAGTTGAAAAAGTGACACTTCCCTCATGACTTTTCTGTTCTCTAATCCTCTCCATTTCTAGGCAGAGAGAGAGCGCCAATACGAGCTCCCCCAGGCCCACCGCCCACCCAAACCGCCAAAGGAGTCCTACCTGATCGAACAGGTTTTCTCACCACACCCCTTCACCCCCACCATTAAGGCTCATGTGAAAGGCAGCCCTCTGTACACCGACCTGAGACTCACCAGCCTGTCAGACGCCAAGCGCGGCCAGCCATCCTGGACCATTGAGGAGTATAAACGCAACTCAGGAGAGAAGGGGAAGCAGCTCACCGCTCTGGACCTGCAGGTACTGAACTGTACAGATTCACAGCACAATCGCAGGAGGGCTGTAGGGGAGTAAACTAAGCATAGCTGCCCTTTTAACTTTGTAGGTACTTAAACAACATTTACAAAAGTTTACATCCACTTGTAAACAACATGGCAGTCTTCAATTCCAATCATTTCTACAACTCGATTTTCTGTGATGGAATGAGTGGACCCAGCAGATTTGGTCACATTTTCAGAGAGCCTATAATAAATCAATTATTTTCTTGATTCACATTCTGTTATATTCCCTTGTGTTGCAGAATGAGATCAGATGAACCTTGAACCCTGAAACCTTACATGCAAATTGACAAAAAAAAACAAGACAAAACAGTGCCAACCGAGACACCGAGGCATCCATCTGCAGTGGCATCTTGACTAAGCCTAACCTTCAGATGATCTTTCAAACATGCATAGAAGGCAAGCTCAATATTGTTCTCAGCTGC
The DNA here is from genome assembly GCA_900302685.1 of Spondyliosoma cantharus. NCBI lineage: Eukaryota > Metazoa > Chordata > Actinopteri > Spariformes > Sparidae > Spondyliosoma > Spondyliosoma cantharus. Next base: position 27,946 of record OMLP01040340.1, on the reverse strand, counting down.
AGTAACCAAATGTACCAGACTTAGCTGTTTACTTCAAAGTGAACAGCTGGGGAAAAAAAAAAAATCTGTGAGGTAGTAAACGAAAACCTGCCTCACATTAAAATTTAGGACTATGAGACAGTATATTAAGACAGTATATAATAAAATGCAATACATCAGCTTTGAAATGAGAGGTTGTAATAAGGGGGTTGGTGTTGTATATGATGGAAAATGGAGGCTTTAATTCTGTGATCTGAATTGGTGACCTTATCTTGTCTACTGAAGAAATTCCATGTTAAATGTTCATTAGCAAACTGCTTTTTTTTTAAGACACTCCATAAATTTGCTGACCATACTCCTGTCAACAACTAGTGAATTTATCAGTAGAAATTCAGCCTCACAGTCCACCTCCAATCCGGCTGTGCTTTGACGTTGCTTTTACTATTGAGAAGTACAGTTAGTCAGCCAACGGGTCAGCTGAACCTGTCAGTCAACCAGTCAGCTGAACCAGTCCGCTGGCCGTGTTCTTATCACGTATTGAAGACACTTCTAGGCTTTCTGATTTGATTCCTTAAAAACTATAAAGGCACGCCCAGCAGTCTTGGAATCCGTTTCTAGAAATCCTCTACTGGGGACTAGAAACTGGCTCCATGTGGTGAAGAATGAACAGCCACGATGGACAGGACAGTTAAAACACACAACAAGCAACAAAGAGACTATTTCATTAGATTAAAAGGATTTCAGGCTGACAATAAAACTAGGTTAATAGTTAATAGTTGCTGAAATTGTGAGTTGCCCACGTCATTTAATTTACCACTGCATCACACACGAATATAAACCCAACTCTAGTATTGATTGTCAAGAGTGTCCTGCAGGGCTTCATAGATACGAGGGTTCTCCTCTTACATGTGTGTCTGTGAGGTTTCCTGTGACTGTAGGGAGCCGTTTAAGCTTTGACACAGTAACAGAGGCACATTATTGATGTCACTGCATGGCCTTCAGGGTCACAAGTTACTCAGAAATCAATTCTCTCCCTGACAAGGCGCTGGCTGCGGCTGAGATACATCTAAGCCCTGTGACTGCTTCGTCAAATGCCTTACAGGTTCCCCTAATGGGTTCAAAACCATTGCTATGTGTGTGGCTGCTTTCAGCCCTGTGTTGAACTGTAAAATCTACACAGAGTAGAGCATTTCTGCATGTTTGTCATTTTTATTAGCACCTTAACAACCATTCTTTACATTAGGCATGGTCCAATCTGTTTTTCACCATGCCAATCCATTAAACAAAGACACACACACTCTCCTCCATCAAACTGAACTACTCGACCTCAGTGTAGCAGTGAACCTTGCAACAAGAGAGAGTTAGCACCATGGAGCCCCAAAAAGCAGTCAGATGTGTCAGTGCAACCATCTATGCAAGCGACAGTCTCAGTGTTTGCTATTTTCCCGACCTTGAAATCTGTTTTACATGTCTGTGTTGTATTTTGGTGCCCAGGGCAGAGCACATGGTGCACAGGTGGGAGGTTCTCTCAGGTGGAGCAGCACAAAACAAGTTGTTGGTATTTTGGTGGAAAAAGGGTCTTTGCACTATTTCTGGATGATGTGACATCACGTCCAGGCTAGCTGCTTCTCAATTAGCCGTAACTAAAGGTCCAAAAATTGAGGGACCCTCAAGTGCCTTTCAGAAAAAGTTAAAATGGGTGATATGATGGGCCAAAGTTCATATCCTCTTATTTTCAGGCTGAATGGCAATACATGATATATTATTTGGTACACATGTTCAGTTGAAGGTCAAAGTCACATTTGAGACGTGACAAGCACTTTAATTAAAACAGATTGTGACCAGAATAAAATGCAAACTGAAGATTTGATAAAGATAAATAGCAGGGCTGTACGTTATTTTTTTGTATTCATGAGTTTAAGTATTACATTGTAGTTTGAGACAGAGTTATTATTAGAAATATTTGGAGAGTTCGTCCTTTCAAATAGATATAGTAGATATAGGGCTATCACACTGTTGACTAATTAACAGACTGATCAAAGTAGATTAGCAGCGCTGTGTGGATCAGCTGAGCGGAGAGTGCGAGAGAAGAGACACACACCGGCAAGGCTTTACAAAGAAATGGCTTATGTAGCACAACATCACCCTGTATAGATAAAAACAGAATTGTTCATAACTAAAGTTGTGGTGAATAGTTTACATCTTCTTGAACATGTATATCATGGCAGTCACCTTTTCAGAAGACCTATAATAAATTCATAGCTGAACCTAACTTCATGAATGCTTTTGTGACAGTTTGTAGTTTGTGTTCCTCTCATTCCATCACAGAAAAATGAGAGCAGTAGAAATAATTGGAACTGAAGGCTGCCATGATATACATGTTCTTTACAAGTGAAAATATGAAAATATATCAATACATCTTTAAAAAATTCAGATATTGCTCAGCCCCACATGAGTATGTACTACAGAACTTGGTATTAGAGATCAGGCTGGTTTTGATTTTAGGTAAATAACAAAATAACACCCCCATCAGGTAGTCGCACAAGCACCACATCCCACATAATACATCGTCATAACTGCTGGTGCCTGGATCCTATCTACCCACACTCTCTTAATGTCATCATTAAACCAGACTTAGTGCTGTAGTTTGGTGACTGCTCTAGTTGAAGGAGAGGCATGTTGCTGTAGAGGGAGTGTTGATACCAGTCGCTCTGAAATCTTGTTGCCAACATGGAGTGAGTTTGCTCACTGACTGAGGTAGTAAACGAAAACCTGCCTCACATTAAAATTTAGGACAGATATGAGACAGTATATTAAGACAGTATATGATAAAATGCAATACATCAGCTTTGAAATGAGAGGTTGTAATAAGGGGGATGGTGTTGGATACGAGGCAGAAACGGAGGCTTTAAATCTGTGCTCTGAATTGGTGACCTTATCTTGTCTACTGAGGAAAATCCATGTTAAATGTTCATTAGAAAACTGCAGGTCTCTGAATGCTGACCGGTGAAATTATGCAGGTGGTGAACCAGTCACCGTGTCCATTGGTCAGCACATTTGTGAGTTTTTTTTGTTGTTTTGACACTAATGTGAATTTGGTGAAGGCATCGATATATAAAACCTCTCTGATATCACACAAAGAATCATTCATGTTATGTTCAACTTTCCACGTTGGTTTTACAATCCTAGACCAGCTGATATGTGATGACACATTAATGCCATACAGAAGGAACAGAAATTAATGAGTGTCTTACCAGCATCTGTGGTATACTAACAGTCTGTTCTCATGCCGTTCCTTTTCTCTGCTGATGGTTTTCACAGCCATCTGAAGGCAGCAGGTATCTGTTCCATCTGCAGTCTGAAAACAGTTCACACAGGTCCATGAAAAATGAAGCTCAATTAAAAGTCCCTCTGCTAATAACTCCCTCGGGACTGTTAGACCAGTCCTCTTTCGTGTGTCTCCATCCAAATTACTGGGTAACCGGGGGCAACAACTGTGAGTGTCATCTTTTTAAGGAGTCTGAGTGAAGTATTGCCTGGAGCTCTGCATGCTTAATTGCAACACGGGCAGATGTGTGGCTGTGATGAGCAACAGATGTGATGAAGTTTGTTCAGGTTAAATTGTACAGTTTGTTCAAAGAAACAACACTTTGAAACAACATTTGTGTGGATCATTACCAGGATCATGTTCATGTTGCAATATGAAGGTAGAATATAACAAGACTACTTCGAACTATAAGCTGAGAACTTTATTATTACTGTCCCTTAACCCAAATATGATGTCACTAACTGAAACACATTTATCTGTTGATAATGTAATTAAGTTAACTGGTTATTTTCAGTGTGGAAATAACAGAAACAGACACATGAGCTTCAAAAGGTTCAGGTGGAGTTAACTTTTTAAACAAGTTAAAAGTTTTGGACAGATCCTCACTGGAGTGTGATTTGAATCAATCTGGTGAATCTTTGAGAAATATAGGATTGATGCTAGGTGTGAACTTTGCTAGTCTTACTTTAGACCAGTGAAGGCGATGCATAACCTTGAACTGGATAACTGTGTTGTAAGCAGATTGAAAAGATCTAAAGCTCTTTCCCAGATCTCCTCAGGAAGTTCGAACTGCAAGTCGCCCTCCCATTGAATCTTTAATGACGTGAAAGTCTCCAAATTATATGTATTTAGTAAGGAGTATATTTTCCCAATAGTCCCTTTGGAACCTGAATTAAGCTTCAGAATGGAATTTAAGAGGGAGTTGGGTGGCTGGGATGGGAAGTGAGTAAATGATGTTGATATGAAACTACGGAGCTGCAAAAATCTAAAAAAATGAGAATTGGGGATGTTAAATTTAAGCCTTAAATGATCAAAGGATGCAAAAGTATTATCAAAAAAAAGGTTCTCTATTGTGGCAACCCCTCTATTAGCCCATTCATGAAAAGGATTGTCTATAATTTATGGCATGAACTGGTGATTTTTTATTATAGGAGCACAAGTGGGCAGATCCCTGAAAGAGAAAGCTTGTCTGAACTGTGTCAGAATTCTAACACAATTGGATTTAAGGTGAATTTAGATATAGATTCCGCAAGAGGAAGTTCTGAGCAGAGTAGTGAGTGTAAAGAAGTATGAAGACAAGAGGAGTTTTCCATTTGTAACCACTCAGGGGTGGGGGCACCAGATGGAGAATCTTTCCAAAACAGCATAGATCTAATGTTGGTAGCCCAATAGTAAAACTGGAAGTTAGGGAGGCATAATCCTACATGTTGACGATGCTGTTGTAAGATCCTTTTCCGAATTTGAAGGTTTTTCTTATTCCACATAATTCCAAACACCAAATTTTCCACTGACATGAGGAAGGATTTAGATAAGTCTAGGGGAATGCATTGAAATATATAAAGAAATGGCAAAACATTAATTTTAATTATGTTAATTCTGCCTCCTAGTGACAGGGGGCGTAGACTCCAACGTTCCAAAGCTCGCTTAAGGTGGGTTAATAGTGGTGAGAAGTTAGCTTTGAATATGTCTTTTTAAAAGCATGTGTTATCCAGATTCCTAAGTATTTAAATTTCTGTGGACTAACTTTAATTTGCTTAGCTGCTGTGTTCACTGGCATAATTTCACACTTTTGTAGGTTAATTTTGTATCCCGATATGTTGCCGAATTCCTCAAGCAGGTTCAGGGAATTTGGTAGACTAGTTTAAGGATGAGACAGATATAAAAGCATATCGTCAGCATACAGGGACACCTTATTATCTGAGTCATATCTCCATATTCCCTTTATATTGGCTTCACCATGTAATGCTAAAGCCAGTGGCTCAATCGCAATAGCAAATAGGAGGGGTTTGCAGTTGCCACAGTAGCTCCGACCTGTGGCCCCTTGCTGCATATCATCCCCGTCCCCCTACCCCCTTTCCTGTCATATCTCAAGCTTTCCTATCAAATAAAAAAATATAGTTTTTGAAATACTTGTGAGGGCAAACAGGTAAGTCATCTACTTTTGTTTCTAAGGCCTGGAAAAAAAGGTCAAGAGGGTTCATTTGTTTTGTTTTGCTATTTGTCGTCTTTATGCTGCTGCTCTGGTTTCTGGTGTTTGTTCTTTTTACTGATAATGGTGTCTTCTAAGGCTGTTGGCTGGGCAAACTGTTTGTGCATGACACAATAATAAAAAAAATATCCAAAAACTACTCAAGTAGAAAGATGGGTCAGACGACCTGCCTTCCAGGTCAAACTGCTATGGTGACGCTCTGCTCTCAGTTTGGGAGTTTGGGCTCAGGTAATTAAGCGAGCAGCTTTCATCATTACAAGTGTGAGAGTCCCTGTTGCCCTCAGATGTAGTTAAAAGGTTTCTCTGGCTGCTCAAATCATCTGTCACCTTCACGATCCTCTCCTCCTTCGTGCACAAATCGAATTCCACCCATACGAAACAGTGTCTGTGTGCTCTCACAGGTTGACTTTCAGACTGAGTGGCACTGGAATTTGTTTTTCTCTGTCAAATATTTTGTTGTCCAGACAATGTAGATGTCAAGCAAGCGCCAGGTGCTACCAAGCCCTGATGGACCTACAAACACCTGCAGAAAGGACAGACACCACATACACATGATATCTCTTGCTTTGAATAAAAAGTAATGGGAGTGATGTCCTTTGTTTTCATCAAGCACGTTGTGTCTTTTTTGCAATTATAAAAGTTGCATGATGTAAGAGTTTTTCAAAGAGTACATTTGAAGTAGCATACAAAATAAACAAGAGTGAATATTCAACATTTAATAGAATATATGGGTAAAAAAAATGAAAAAAGTACAAACTCAGGAGGTTGCGTGGAATTATTGGATGATTGCTGAGAACTTGTTCTATCAACATGTAATTTTAGATTTCTTAACACTTGAACTTTTAACTTTTCAAAATTGAAACCTGTTTTATCCAAATTCTCAGGAATCAGTGTGCTACCATCAGCAGAAACACGTTTCTCCGTATCCGCCAGCACTGAGACACACAAACTTCTGCCAGTGTTATTGGACCACAATCCCCCCACTGAGTGTAAAAACAGCTCAGCAACTAAACCCAGACCACTGACCTAAGGAAATATCAGCATCTAAAGACCCTCTGTGTGGTACGAACCAGCCAAGTCCTGCTTCCCTTGTGTTGACAACAAACTGCCCATGAATGAGAATCAAGGACAGAATGGACAATACGTGGAGGAAACAGGTCCAGACAGCAAATGTAGACAAATTAAAGTTGTGCCAGGAAATATTTCAGTGTAAAAATAGTCCTATATTGTCCATGAAAATCAGAAAGGGGTGCAGCAACACACAGTGGCAGGCACAGGCGTATGATCCATCATTTAGGTGTCTCCAATCCAAACCTGGCTGCAACAGTTTACAGGTTGTATCAGTACGTTTACATGCACAGCTTAGTCGGGTTAAAGCCATAGTTCGACTATGCTACTCAATCAGACAACTGCTATTTTCGAGTATACATGCCGGTGAGAAATTTAATTATTGGCGGAAGCATGTCATACCCCGGTACGATAGGTGGCGGCGTACCCATTTCAACTAGTGGTAATACAGCCACTTCCTGCTGACCTCTTTACGTCACCAACAACAACAAACTCTGCCTCGGCATTCGAGAAAGATGGCATACGAAGAGCAGGACGAAGCTACAGCTTTGTACATTTCGTATGTGATGTACATGATAATGTAGATTCACAATGGCGCTCAGGCTTGCGGTGATTTCGGAGGAAAGACGCCACCGCCGAATGCTACAGGCAGGTGCCATACAGACCACCAATTTGTTGTTGAACTTTGCAGCCTCCCTGCTGCAAAGAAGGTCTTGACGAACATGCTGGATGCGGGTCAGAAGCAAAGACTGGTGGGAGAGAGTGGCTTTGAAGGAAGTTGACGAGGAGGAGTGCAAAGACAACTTTCGCATGACCCACAGATCCTTCAACAAATTAGGTGGGATGATGGAAGTCCTGAAGCCTGAAGACGTGACCGGTCGTGCACCGATGCCGCTCGAAATGCGCGTTGCCATTGTTCTGTACAAACTGGCCAGTTGTGCCGAATACAGAGTTGTGGCCAACCAGTTTGTGTACAAACTCTGCAAAGGTATGGTGTCATCGGTCATCCATAACTTCATCAAGGTGCCCACGACAGAAGAAGCTATCAGCATAGCACGGCGATTCGAACAGAAATTCAGTGGCACGCACATTCCTATTTTACCGCCCAGTAATGGCTACAAGGACTTTGCAAACCGCAAAGGATGGCCTTCGTATGTCCTCCAAGCCGTGGTGGACGACATGTATCGGTAAGTTTTGGCCAAACACTTTTATGTAGTTGTCTGTACAGTCTCTGTGTCATGAACGCTTACTAACTGCTGATATGAATCCTTATAGATTCTGGAACATCAACTGCAAGATGCCTGGGTGTGCTCACAATGCTAACGTGCTTAGGCAATCAACGTTGTTTAGCCAGGCACATCTTCTCCCAAAAGTAAGTCCTTCTATACTCTCAAGATATCTTACTGAGCATGCATAAAGTAGTATTCAGTATTACCCCCTGTCACCATGTCTTCCACACACATGTAGGCATAACCCTTGCATGGACTGTCATTAGATACTGAACTGTATAGTTCCTAGCGCACCATGTAACCATTTTGTCTTTTTAGTCTCAGGAACCAAGAGAAATCATCGGCATCTGCATCGACCACTTTCTGTTGGGAGATCCAGCTTATCCTCCCTTCGACTGGCTCATGAAAGGCTACACCCATTCCCCAAACATCACCCCTGAGCAGAGTCATTCAACGTGCATTTAAGCTCTGCAAGGACCACAGTAGAGATTGCGTTTGGGAGACTGAAGTCACGCTGGAGAGTGTCGCTCAAGCGCATTGACTTTCACTTTACATTCACCCCTCACATAATTGCTACGTGTTGTGCATTGCACAATTTCTGCGAGAGCGAGAAGGAGAGTGTAAATCCCACCTGGACAGTTGAAGCTGCTGTTCTTGAATCGAACCTGCCACAGCCAAGTGCCCGTGCTTACAACACCTCGGACAATGCAAGTGCACAGAGGATCAGAGTGGCGCTTACAGACTATTTGAGTACAAATTTCCCCCTGTGCCGACCATACTTTTAGATGTCTTGATATTTTGTAAATACTTGTGCCTAATTTTCACATTATTGACTGCACAGCTTACACTTGTTTCATTCCATGAATAAACAAACACTCAAGAAAGATGTAATTATGTGTTTTATTTCTAAGACATATGAACAAAGGTAAAACGTAAACATAAAATTCTTGTAGAAAAGTAAAAACAGGGTTTAAAAGTACAAAAGCTTACAATATACAAAAACAGTGAACACTGAGGTAGACAATGCTGTTAAGGCCAGGGTGCAAAGACACAAATGTGCAAATAGTGAGTGGAGAAAGACATGTTATCTGTACGTTTTAAAGTGAAGGTGCAAAAGAAAGGTGCTTCCATAATTTTCCGAGCCACCTTTTTAAATAAATCTCTGTTTCTTGTTTTCCTCTCATCCATGAACTTCAAAATGTTCAGTTCTTGGAGCTGGTGCAACATGAAACTTGTCTCCTCGATCTCTCCATCGCGTTGTTTGCTATTTCCAGCAACAACACGACGACATCGTCTCCTTCTACTTCCGGGTCACGGCCCCGGGGAAAAAATCTCGAGCCTGCACAGAACGCAAAAATCCAATCCGATCTGATGTAACGTATACATGCACGGGTAATGCAGCTATCAATTGAATAATCTAGCTGTCTTAATTCAACTATAGAAATCCGATCCGGTCCAATCTTAGTCAGACTAAGGTGTATACATGCATCTTAAAAATCCGATCATAGTCGGACTAAGCCAGTAATTCAGTTTTTACGCACTTATTGGAATACAACTCGTTCATAATGAGTCAGCTGAGAGGGGCATGGGTCTTTAAACAGGGGGTCCGCAACCTCTCAGGGGTCCTCAGAGTTACTGCAGGGGGGCTGCCAAATTATTGTTTCATGACATTTTTAAAGTAAAAATTTTTGTGGAAAATTTTAATGTTCCTGGAAATTCATGTTAAAATAAAAACAGTATTGGAAAAGATTCATTTGTTGGGGAAAAAAAATTTAAATTGGAGGGTAGTCACTTTTGATACCCGTATGGCAAACTAACCTAGCCATACGCTAAATCACCGCGTGGCTCCTGTCTATGGCTGTTTACTAGTCAGCTAACTAAAGATTATACATTGCACTTCAGGCCGCTCTACGTGTTATTGTAGGCCCAGTTTGCTATGCAACAGAATTATATCCAATTTATTCCTCTCCCCAAAGATTATTACTCGCGTGACTTACCCCCAAATTCCACCATCTACGTGTTCAGTCCGTCTCCGATCCGCCACTGAAGTGGAGCTGATACGTTTCACTCTAGTCACTCTAACACCAGAACTGTTGTTTATCATGGCAACAGTACACTAATCCTGTTTCTCTGAGGGATTAGTACAGCGTAGCGTTCACTCATGAAGCTCTAGGTTGTCACCTGTATCAACTATTGTCAGCTATTATTATTGCTTTTCCCTCTTAGCCAATGCTTCTAAAGCCTTGGAAGTACTGCTGGTGTCTGAGTTATTGTGTTACTTTGTTACTTAGGCTAATTCCAAGGGACCTCATTTACCTCCCCAGGAAACTTGCAGATACAGCACATGTAGTAGGGGGTCCTTGCTCTGTTTCTCTATCCGCTTACAGGTCCTCAGGCTGAAAACACCGAAGACCGCAGCTCTAAAGGGCAAGGGTACAGCTGATAGATGGATGGATAATACAGTATGAAGGACATGTACCTATGAGCCTGTCACTAAGGGGGTGGTGTCAATGGGGGCTGTAATGCACATCACGTGCCCCCACTTTATGTACCCCTCCAGCTCCCGAAATGAATTTACACAGAAAAAAATGAGACTGAGATTAACAGCTGACACATATCTCCAGTTTAATGGTCACAATTCATCGTTCTGCCTGCCTGTGTCATACTCCATCTTAGCCTCACTGTGTATGAACAAACCCTGAGAGATGTGGACACTTGCAATGAATCATTCATCTATCATCTATCTTTTCTTGGGTGCATCCTATCTTTTGTCAAAATGAATTCAATGAGTTTTGCATTTCTCATGAGATTGAGAGGAAAGCAACACAGAAACATACGGTCTCGTCAGTTCATCTACCAGTTTACAGTCCATCATTTTAATGAGGAGCATGTTTTTGTTTTGTCCCTCTGTCTACTGCTCTTTCTTCCTGTACAACAATCACTTAAAATATCAATATGCTGTTAGTTGGAGGCTTTACAATGAAGAATGTCTCTCCTGCAGTGTATTCAGCAGAGCTATTTCAGAGCAGATTGGAAAAACAAAATCAATCTCTCTGTTGCAGAGTCAGTTTTTTGTGGGTATAGACTCCTGCAGTAACTGTGTTCTCATCACATCCCGGCTGCAGAGAATGCTTCTCCACTCTCGCCTAAAGAATAAAATGTTAGCTCCACTTTATCGACTCTGAGATGGTATGTCTTTAGTGACTGAAACTATACACCTCAGTCAGCGCCTCCTCGGTCTCCATGGGGGACTATAGGGTTTGGATTCTGGCAGTGTAACAGCAATGTCCCTGGCTCAGTTCCTTCGGGGACCTTTGTTGGTTGCATGTTGTCCCTCAAACCTCTCCTCATTTCATATCAACACAACAACAACAACACAGAGCTCCCTGGTGGCAGTGCGTATCGTTGCAAGTTTTTAGTTTGGATGCAGAGCGCAAAGTGCAGCCAAATGTAGCATGCAGAGTGCAAAGAGAGCATGGTCCTTGGTTGAACACATGAAGACAGTATGAGATTAGGAAGAATCTGATATCATTCAGAATTCATTATCCTTGGTTGCATTAGGGGTCAATCATGGCCAGTTACACTGACTCGTCCCATCCCTCTGCTGGCTCCTCTCGTTAGCACGCAGTCAGGACTCACCATCTGCTCTTTGTTTGGTTCTAAGAAATGGCCAGATATTGGGATCAGTGACTTTTCTTTCAAGGCATCTGCCATTTTTTGTTTGTTTTTGAGATAATTTAGTGCAGCACCTTGTTGATTTTGTGTGTTGTTTTTTTAGATTTGTGTAGGAGGAATGATTTTGGTAATATAACCTGCTTTCTATGCTACAGCAGCTCTTGGTAATCACGTGGAGCTTCGTAAATCTATTTGAATTAAAATGTCACACAAATCTTCTCGAGTACACCGTGGTTCAATGACTTCATCAAACTCGCTTAGTTGCCCTGCCTTCATCAGTGTGGTGCCACAGCCTTGATGAAGGAAGAGTTGTGTAAAATGATGTAGTTGCATTGAAGCTCGCACTGGTTTGCACCTTGATTTTTGTTTGCTCTCAATTACAAAAAGTCAAGCATAAACAGAGAAGATAGATTGCTAATGAAGGACTGAGATTACCTTTAACGTCTAACATAGTGAATTCTGCATAATGTATACTCACTACTCTACTCTTCATTTCATCTGAACAACACAGTGACGTCAGTCTGCTGCTCACACTTTCAGCAGAAACTTTGAATTGTTTGTGGTCTGCTTTTTTTCTAGTGGCGTTAAGCTGCTGGAATAAAGTCGGTTTCTGGTTTTGCCAGACAGATTTTTGCCAACCGACTGAACAGGCATTAGTCAGGTGTAGGTGGAGAAATCTAGTAGCATGTGGCTCGTTAGCAGGAGCCCTTGGATGGCCAATTAGCTCGGGGCAACAGTGTGGCTCCCTATGAGAGAGAGAGAGAAAGAGAGTTGAGCTCACACTGCTGCTGTACGACTAACTGACGTCCACAGTTAGTAAGCAGTTGGTGCAGGTTGTGTACCCAGTATGACGTTACACAACATTACTAGAACTTTTAATAGACAATTAACAGAAACATTTTTAGAAACGTGTTGTGGAAAATTAATTGATTGCTAAGGTTCCCATAGGCACTCGAAATGGAGTTGCTGCGATCTTTTCACAAGTTGCACTAGACCAAGGTCTTCTTTTATTCATTATTTTTTATGAATGCTTGTGAGAAACAAAAACAGTTGTCCCGATTATGGTGCCACTACACTCTACACATGGCTTTCTATGCTACACCTCATGGTAAAATTGGCCCAACCTATAAGTTACTCTCAGTGATACTGTATACTTCATGCTAATATTTCAAATAAAAAGCCTGCCCTAAATGGGAGAGGATTTGTCAATTGGACTGCTGGAAGGCTGTTAATGTGAAACCTTTGTGGAGGAAGTGTTTCATTTCAACGATTGAAAAAGCAACATCTTGAAATAATTTGTAAAGAGTAGTCTTGTACAGGGTGGCGAGTATTATGACATGGCTGTCGTACCGTGGAAATGTGCACTTTACTTTACTATAATATACTATGTCAATGGAAAGTTAAGGAATGTTTCGTGATAAAATAAAACACACTGTCAATTACAAGTGATAAGATCATTTTGTGTCCAGACACTGCACAGTATAGGACTGAGACACATCTGTTGAACTCTGATTTGAATCAAATTTAAAACCACCTCCATATGTGGTTCAGTTTTCAGACTTCCTAAAATCAATTTTGACCATAGGGTACTACGGGCTTGTTTCAGAGGCCTACTTCTCTCTGCAGCCTCTTTACTGTATTTGAGAATTCATGGTCTGTGCTGAGGGGAAAGTCGCAGTTCATACACTGCACATCCACAACATACACAACAGTATATACACAATTCAGAAGGCCTCATAATAATGTCAGTGTTTAAACAAGCTATCATGCTGTGGATGTACAAATCTAGTCTTGCATTTTGTCATACAAGAAACAAACGTGCGATTTAAACTGCAAAGGAAACACCTGATTCCATGTAGAACCCTGTCTGTGTTTTGGTCCTGGTTCCTTTTGTTCAGAATGTAGCTATAAGTCTCAAGTTCTTGATTATGGAAACATGAATCAAGACGTGTATGTGTTAACGCATTTCTTCACTGGCAACTGTCAGCTTCTCTAAACTGTGTATTCTCTTACCAAGTTCTTTTTCTCTGTTCCATCAGACCCAGGACACGCTGAACCCCAACAACCTGGAGTACTGGATGGAGGACATCTATACACCAGGCTATGACTCACTGCTCAAGAGGAAAGAGGCAGAGTTCAGGAGGGCTAAGGTGTGTAAGATTGGAGCGCTGATCGCAGCCGCTACCTGCACTGTGATCCTGGTCATCGTTGTTCCAATTTGCACCATGAAAACATGAGAGCACCAGGATGGAGTGACTATAACAGGAGAAGTTTTTTTTTGTTTTTAATGCAGTATTTACTTCCTGGTCTTTCTTGCCAATATAAAATGATTAGGACAGCTCCTGTACAATAGAAATGAACTCAGCAAGTGCATAATATATACAGTATATCTATTGGTTTAACAGTTGTAGTTTATTGTATTACTATAAACCGTGCGGGACAGTTGAAGTGCATTGGTTTAATTGTCTGACTTCAACAACTGCAGCAGATGATCACTGAACTCAATTGGATTTGTTATTGTAGCCAGCGAATGCTATTTTTATTTTTCGTATAATTACTGTACAGTGTATTTTGATCAAAGTTATTTTTGATGAATTATCTGGATGAATGTGAGAATTTCTCTTTATTTTATTATCTTTCTTCAATAACAGGAAGCATTTTAAGTAAGGAAATTTGTGCACACACATTTTTCTAATTAGAAATATACTGAAGTACTTTAGTTTAAATAGAAGTGTACATGCACATAGATTGCAGACACAGTATGTCTACACAGCCAAACTGAATGTATTGATATTGTCCGCCTACTTGGAAATGAATGACTTGAGAAGTGACTTGGATGTTGCTGCCCTCTCCTCCTCTGTCTGAATTCTAACCAGCCAACAGCACATACCTTCTCCTCTTCCTGAAACGCTGGATTTTTAATTTTTTTTCTCACTAGTGAGACTAGTGAAGGTCAGCTTAGAAGATTGTAGAGCTCAGCATATCGACTTCCCTCACTAGCACAAACTAAACAGAACAGCATCCCTCAGATTGGGTTTGTCCACACATTTACTGCTGCAGTCTCCTAAAATGCCTTAAAGTACAAACACTTGTTGCCCAACTGCCCACCTATTATTACCAAGCACGTTTCATGGCTAGCAGACACCTAATGTAGCTTCAATATGTACAGTCGTGGGGAATAGTTTCCATCCACTTATAAAGAACATGTATATCATGGCAGTCTTCACTTTCACTGATTTCTATAGCTCAAATTTTTCTGTGATGGAATGAAAGGAACACAAACTACTTTGTCACAAAAACATTAATGAAGTTTGGTTTAGTAATTTAATTTATTATAGGTCTTCAGATAATGTGACCAAATCTGCTGAAAAAATGTATTACAATCAATTATGGTGATTATAGAAAGTTGTGTGAATCAAATGTTGTTTGTAGCATGGCCACTTCTTCTGAGTGATACTGATTGATAACAGCTGGAGACTTTTCAGGGCTCATTTTAATAGGGCTTGTTTGATACAGCCATTAGACTCAGCCACAAATACTAGAATGGGAAAGTCTAAGGAGCTCAGAATTGATCTGAAAGAGAATATTATTGGTTGGATCAAGTCAGGAAAGTCACTTGGAGCCATTTGAAAGCAGTTACAGGTACCATAGATCAAGTGTATGGCACAGTTATGTCACTGCTCATGATCATGAAGAAAACACCAACTATCAGCTGCTGCTGAGAGAAAACTGGTCAGGATGGTTAAGAGTCAACCAAAAACCACCACAAAGCAAGTCTGCAATGAATTAGAAGTTGATGGAAGACAGGTGTCAGTGTCCATAGTCAAGTGTGTTTTACATCAACATGAGCTGAGAGGCTGTTGAAAGAAGCCCTTGATCCAGACGTGGCACCATAAAGCTCCAATGAAGTTTGCTGCTGATCACATGGACAAAGAAAAGACCTTCTGGAGGAAAACTCTGTGGTCAGATGAAACCAAAACGGAGTTGTTCGGCCACAATGAGCAGCAATATGTTTGGAGGAGAGAAGGTGATCCCCAACAACACCACACCTACTGTCAAGCATGGCGCTGGTACTATTATGCTGTGGGGCTGTTCTGCTGCCAGTGGATCTGCTGCTCTAAAGAAAGTAAAAGGAAGAAGGAGGATTATCTCCAAATTCTTCAGGAAAACCAAAAATTATCAGCAGAAGATGGGGCCGTGGGTGCAGTTGGGAGATCCAACAGGACAATGATCCCACACATCCAAAGTGGTAAAGGAATGACTGAGTCACACTAGAATTGAGGTTTTGGAATGATCTTCCCAAAGTCCTGACTTGAACCCCATCGAACATGTGACTGTGCTGAAGAAACAAGTCTGTGCCAGGAAGCCAACAAAATGTTTAGATCCAATTATGTCAAGAGGAGTGGTTAAACATTCAGCCAGAGGACTACCAGAAGCCTGTGGATGGCTAACAAAAGCACCAGCTGAGGTGAAAATGGCCAAAATAACCAAATATTAGAATTATTGTATGTATATTTATGATCCAGCAGATTTGGTCACATTTTAAGAAGACCTACAATAAATTCATTACTTAACCAAACTTCATGAATGTTTTTGTGACAAAGTAGTTTGTGTTCCACTCATTCCATCACAGAAACATCAGGTTAAATTCCTGTGCTTAGTTCAGGTCGACTTTTACAGGGGAGCAATAGAAAACACCCTGACTGGAAACATCACAAAGTGTCATGGTTCATCACGGCCCAGGACAGGAAGGCTCAACAGTGGATGATTAAAACGACCAGAACATCACTGGTACCATCTACAGGGCATCAATGACATCAGTGAAGTGAGATGTCTGCACAGAGCCCAAAGATACTAAAAGACAACACCCACGCAACCACAGTCTGATCACCCTGCTGCCATCTGACAACAGGTACAGAAGTATCTGCTGCCATACCGCCAGACTACAGAGCCGCTTCTCTCCCCAGGCATCCCCAACACTCCATTCTGAACAGTGAACTTGTCTGACGTGATTATTATTTATTTATTTATTAGTCTTTATGGTTTTTATTTTAAATTCATTCGAACCCCCTAAGAAACTGTATTCTCCTGAAAACATACATATTTAATCACAATATAGTTAAAAGTTTCAGTAATCTCCTGAAACAACTTACTCAAACAAAAGCAAATGTCAGTGCATTTGTTGGGTCTATTTTCAGTGGCATATACACATTTGGTGCTCCACTGGATATCTCTGTCAGCAGTAGGATAGTGTGCTGTAAATAGCATTGAGTCAAAATAAACTAGTGTGTGTGTTCATAGTAATGAAGGAACATGTGACCCGGTGCAACAATGTGGCTCGTTGATGTGTTTTTAATCACTTTAAGGATGACAATGGAGCTCACAGAGGAAGAAGATATAACAGGCTTATGATGCACACTTAGTAAGTGTTAGTATGGTAAGTTTGGTGTTGTTGATATGGGTCTGCACATTGGATTTGTTGACAATAAAAAATAAACAGCATATTAACAGCCTTATCCTTTCACCTTAATAAGCTGAACACCAATAATGTATCCTCCATAGAGCCTAGTTAACAGTAGTTAATTTGATACATCTCTTTAGTGCTCTGCTACTCAACACAACAGCCCTGCAACAAATGCTACCTTTATGAATCTCATGTTGTTCATCAGAGAGGAGTTTATTCAACTCTGTGGTAATTTTTCTAGTGAGTGGTGCTGTTATATTGGACCCCATTATGTTGAGAAATGTTCTAACACAAAACAGAAATGTATGCAGCCATAAAGTTATGAATCAATGTCAAAGGAGATTAGTCTGGTCCCAGATCGCCTTCCATAACTCAAGTAAGTTTTCAATTAGGTCTGGTTTTATGGTCAATGATGGGTGTTTCAGCCAATCACAGAATTTTATGCTGGCTCAACCATGGGCATTTAATCTTAGAATAACAAAGAAAAGATTATAACACATTCCTCTTTTTTAAATGCTTTATACATTTTTTTTATTTTGTATCATTAATATGACAATATCAGATAACTCGTTTTTACACGTAAATTGGGTCTTCATGATCCTATTTGGCAATAATCCTTATGGGAGAGGAGGAGGGAGAGTGTTGTCATGCATTTCTCTGTTTCTCTGCCCAGTAGATGATGTATGAGACGGTAGTTGAGCAGTAACACAGAGCATAGAACATTTTTCTGATTTGACTGATCCTAAGGACTTTATAAAAACATGATTAATTTTGATTTCACATTCTTATGGTTTCCAGAAAAAATTCAAGTATAAAATAATTTCTATTTACTTTGTTTTTTGTATTCTCTGTATCAATTTCAGAAATGCATGCATGAAAAAAGCCAACAATAATCAATAAACGTCTAACACCACCACAACCACCACAAGGCTGCTGATAAAACTACATCCCTAGTTTTTATTTTCCCCAGCTTATTTGGATAGATCAGAACCTCCCTCAGCCGGCACACTATGTGCAGTATTGAGGTCCTGCAGTTGATAGCACAGCCTCTAACAGGTGCCATACTGGCAGACCGATAACATGTGCTTCTAAGAACATCTAGCCTGTAAATGCATTAATACTGACTGCTGAAGTAGCTAGGTTTACAGGAGATCATTTTAATATTGAATTTAAAAAATGCAATAAAAGAAAGAAATACCAAACCAAACTCAGCAACATATTCCATGCATTTCTATTTATAGCCATCACCAAAATATATAAAAGCACCGAGGTATGAGAGAAAACGACAGCATAGAGCCTTTGCAGGAGTGACATGTGTGACCAGGGGAAAATATAAATAGTGCTGTATAATATTGTGCTGACCTTTATTTAATGCAAATCATTTTCGATCCTTTTTATTAGTTGCTTATCATATCGTTGTTAATATAGGAGACAAATTCTGGGGTTAGGGGCATTACTTTCTTAAGGGGGGAATGACAGGAAAAGTTTCAGAACCACTGACTGAGCCATGTTGTATACACATAAACCTGCAACAGGTCAGGATGTTTGGCATAGCCTCAGTAGCTCATAGTGTGGAATGAAACTGAACTTGTGTTCAGATGAGAGTTGGACATTCATACATCGTATTTATTTTTTAAGGTTGTCATTACTTCAAAAGGGGGATTATGTTGTTATACAGCAGTACATGCTACTATTTTTAACAGCCCAGTGTCTCTTGGGATTAAATCCACATTACAACACCATAAACACAAGCTTCTGTAACCTCAATCATACTGTAGCTGCTGTGCAGATATTATAGTTTGATTTGAAAACAATGGCATTCAAAAAATATATAACAACTGGATATAACAGAGCCTTTTTACAGAAATTTTCTTGGCAATAAGGTTGATGTTGGTAGACACCTGAGCGGAGATACAACTGGTCACATATATTTCTATTGTATCACCAAAGATCTTTAGAGCTCAGAGTGATCAGGTGAAAACCAGCCCTGTTAATTAACTGAGTCACTACTGCACTGCTTCTGTCCTTCAGTATGGTGCCTGGCGCCTGATGGTGTCATGATTACACAACCTCAACAGTGCAGCACACCCAGTATAGCTCCTGAATGGAAGATTTAATGTGCTGAGGAACAGTTTGTGGTGGCTGATGGGAAAAGGCTGTGAAATTAAATGATGTGATACTTCCCCTCTGACTGACAGCCTGACCTTCACTACTGGTGGTTTACTTCTTAGTCAGTAACTAGAGGGTCACTGTTCAGTTTACAACTGAATCACTGTACGAAATAAATGGTTCTGGTTTAGAATGTGAATTTAAACCATCTTCTGTCTGTAATGAAGAAATCAGCTGTAAGCCACTGCTGGTGTTTGAGTTGTTCTGTTAATCATCTGGATCTGCCTTCAGTACAGGACATGTGAGCTGCAGCACACTGTAGGAGTCTGTAAATAGTTTCAGGATTGAGGCACATTGTGGGAGCAGGTGTTAACTGGAATATTACTACAATAAAAATGTATTGTTCTGACTGTTAATGGATCTGTTTTGTTTTTTTATGATGTTTTATAATGTGTATTACCTGATAATATTTCATTACTGATGGTAGACAATGTCATATATCTTTTTCTTACATTAATAATCTAACTAGTTGCATGCTCCACAAAGTTATGCATTTTTTGTCTGGGCACTTTTTAATTCATCTTGAACTTGGAATGTGAATTTCAACATTAAATTGTCATTCAAACTTTAAATGGTTGCTAGGCAATGTTTGTTTCAATAATTGAACTTTAAAAAAAAATGTTTTTAATACATACATGTATATATTTTTGATTACATTAGTGAATGGGTTGAAAACACTGTTGTTAATTAATGAAATACAAAAAAAATACTAACACTGTATGGTGGCAATCTGTTGGGATGTGATGCACACTCTTAGGGGCTGGTGATGTCTGTAAGAACAGCAGCTCTGGCAGAGTGGTTAGCTGTGAATTTGTAGTACCAACTTATAGGGGTGTAACGGTACATGTATTGGTCCCGAACCTCCATGGTCCTGACATCACAGTTTGGTGCATGCAGTCAGGTGAAGAATACGTCTGAGTCAGTCACAGGCAATCCACACTCCAATCCAGTAGGGGGTGCACACAGTGATGCAACACTGTATGTCAACCACCACAACGGAAAAAGAGTTGAAGAGGAAGACACCATCTATGCACCAACACAAAAGAAGAATGGAGAGTTCAGACGACACCTGCCTGCTTTTCAAATCAGCATGGGAAAGTTTAAAGTTCCCAGTGAACTATGGCAGCAGTGGAGAGCAACTGGTTTTATAG
Source organism: Spondyliosoma cantharus (assembly GCA_900302685.1). Taxonomy (NCBI): domain Eukaryota; kingdom Metazoa; phylum Chordata; class Actinopteri; order Spariformes; family Sparidae; genus Spondyliosoma; species Spondyliosoma cantharus. Next base: position 7,674 of record OMLP01040340.1, on the reverse strand, counting down.
GATGTGATGTGTATGTATGTATGTGAGTGGAAATACATCCAACATGCTAACACATATAAGACGACATCACCCAGATCACCGGAGCTAGGCAGGAAAAGAAAACAGGAGCGCAAAAACATATCCCTGCAGCTTTTAACCAGCCTCTAGATGTGATAGCAGACAGGACCAAAGTCACCGTGGCAACTGGCATATGCATTGGCTATGCATTGGCCATCACATGCCCCACAAGCAGTTTGAATGTAATGCATAATACAGCACAATATCAAAAAAGATAGTTTATGTTTTTATAATGAAGTTACCAATTGGCAGAAACTATCTGGCTGTGTCTGGCCTGCTACATCAGTACCTCCCTAATAGTAAGTGATTTGTTTTTTCTGTCTCTTTTGGGGAGGGTTCGGCTTAAGCTTAGAATGTTTAAATATAGTTTAGTGGAACACATTGCAACACTCTTTCTCCTTATGCACAAGTTTTATTTTTCATTATTCTATTTATTTTACACAAACACACACACACACACACACTGTCACGTAACAGGGGAACCAGACAAATTTCAGTTTTGCAGCTGATTGTGACCAAGTACCTTTTGTTTTTTAACTGCCCTACATAACAATATGACCTATGCAAGAGTGCATTCTGTTTACTGCTTTATATAGTACAGGAGGCTGTACTGTACCAACTACCTTATGGGGGACTAAATTCTGTTAGGTGGAACAAACGTTAATTTGCATTACTGTCTGTTCAAAACAAATGAAAAGAAACCTAGCATTTGGACATTGTTGCTTTTTTCCTGTTGTACCGAGCTTGTATGGAACTGTGACCCCAAAACTGAGGTACCGACCGAACCGTGACTTCTGTGTACCGTTACATCCCTCCCAACCTACCATGCCAAGGAAGGACTTGAGCCGGGTCCTTGTTTGTGGAAGTGGGCAGGATTGGATGGCCATAACCTTTTGGATCTGAGGCTTAATGACCCCTTTTCCAAGGAAGTAGCTGACTTTGGCGAAAGTAGACTTGGCAGCAGTGACAGTCCTGCAGAGTTGAGACATTCAAAGACAATTTTAAAGGTGCTTTAGGTGTTCTTCCCAGGTATGACTGTGTATAGCAATGTCATCTAGATAGGCCAAGGCGAAATCAGAAAGACCAAACAAGACTATATCCATAAGCCTCTGAAAAGTGGCAGGTGCTCCATGTAATCCAGTCCTCAGGGAGTTCTGAAAGTTGTCAGCTCATGACACAACTGCTTACAATGGACCGCCAATAGTCTTTACACAAATCAATAGAAGTGAGGTACTTGGACTTGCCCAGACATTCAAACAGATCATCAATGTGTGGTGTGGGATAGATGTCAAATTTTGAAATGGCATTCAGATATCTGAAATCATTGCAAAACCTGATTGTGCCATACTTTTTGGGAACCAAAACAATGTCATGCTCTACCACTGTTGCACGACCAGGATTTTCCTGAAAGACATCTGGCTCACAAGGACACCTAACCTCTGACTGCTGAGCCGACATGTCTGGCTCTGAGGGTGCAGGTACTGGCACATATTGCTCTTCCACCTCCTCATACCTCACATTCCAGATTAGCAGCAACCTTTCAGCAGGTTGATGTGTAGGGTCCTAGTTGGACGACTCTGACCTGGCGTGGAGATTTCATTTGTGGTACAGCCTAACTTCCTAATTACCTCATAAGGTCCTTGCCACTTAGCCAACAGCTCCAGCACCTTCTGGTCAGGCTTGAATCCCCTCTCTCTCCCTAACTGGTCATACCAGGCCTTCTGTTTGACCTGGGCAGATGCCATGTGCTCCTGTGCAAACTCTGTCATTTTCTCCTGTTTCTCTCTCATCTGAACATAAGAAACAACATTAATGGGTACTTTTCCTGCCCTGTTTAGTCCCCACATATCTTTAAGGAGGGTTAGAGGCCCCCTTATCTTGTGACCCAAGAGCAACTCAAAGGGTGAGAAGCCAGTGGAGGCTTGTGGCACCTCTCTGTAAGCAAATAGCAGATAGGGAGACACTGGTCCCAATCTGAGCCAATGTCATCAACAACAATACATCAACAAATACAATGCATATGCTTGAACTTTGCTGACCTCTCGGATAGTCTATCAGTTTGTGGATGAAATGGAGTAGTTTTCAGACCACTGATTCCTAGTAGCTGGTACGCATCCTTGAGGATCTTAGACATGAAGCTGGTACCTTGGTCAGTTTCTCCTGGGAAAACCAAACCTTGCAGAGAACTGGACAAGACAAAATGCTACAGGCCTTGCTTTGACTGACTTCATGAGGAATGCCTCTGGATACTTGCATGGTCAGTAATGACAAGGATGAGATGAAATCCATTTCCTGACTTCCTTTTCTTCACAGGGCCAACAATGTCCACACCATGCCGTTAGGGTACTGACCAGTGGTAGAGGCTGGATGGGGACTCTGGTTGGAAGTACTGAAGATGTTTTCAGACACTGGGGGCAACTCTCACACAACTGGGCTATATCCTTGTGTAAAGCAGGACAGTGAAAATTACGCTGAATATGAGCTGTTGTTTTATGTTTCCCTTGGTGGCCAGTCCAGGAAATGGAATGGCCCAAAGCTAGCACTGATCCTCTGGCTACTTTAGGAACCATCACCAGTTTACTTGGCCTGTGTTGGTGGAAAGGGATACCACTCTGTAGGACATAGCCTTCTTAAGAACCTTGCTCAAAATCACAAGGCTTTATGTTGCCAAATAAGGAATCAATCAAAAACAGGATTTGCAAAAATGTTTAAAACACATTAGCAAAGGAAAAAAGTATGAACCAAATAGTATTTAATCTGGGCCTTTTAACTTAAATGAGGTCAACAGAACAATACCATTACAGAAGTATGAACTAAACAAACCAGACCTAATGAAACAAAAAGAGGGGTATATATATACACTCGTTGCTGGTAGATGTGGGTGTAATTTGTTTGAGAAAATAGGGTTTTAGTATGAACTAGCTGTCGGCTAGGTGTGTGGTTTTCCACTTACATTTGTGTTAGGTCAGTTTGTGGCAAATCCTTCTTCAGGTCAGCTTGAGATATGTAGGAAGGTTGATTTGTTTGAAATTGCTGGTCATTATGATATCCCTGTCTCAATTGCATTAGTGAAACGAGAGCTAAAAGCTGTTGTGCTTACCAGGTTAGTTGGTAAAGGACTCAACTCAACTCAACTTTATTTATAAAGCACTTTAAACAGCCACAGCTTGGACAAAGTGCTGTACGTAAATGAGAAAATAGAACGTAAAACATAAAACATAAAAAAACAACATACTGTTTATATATAGGACTGTTTATTTGACCTGTGTCAGAGTCTCCTGGCTTAGTGGCCGCAAGCGAGGACTGCCCCAGGTCGACAGAGCCCTCAGTCACCAGCCACTCCTCAGGTGGCAGAGGCAGCTGGCCCATGGCCAGTTGATCCTACTCCTGGTGTGCGGGAAGGTGGGCCGGAGATGAGCCATTTAAGCTGATTCAGTTTGAACCACTTTCTGTTGAGTCGTCTCCTGGCTAGAGGCTAGATGGTCGGATAAAGCTCTGGATAGCTCATTTGCAGTTAGCAAATAAGGACAGGAGGGAGGAATGGGAGTTTCGGCTCTGGGAACTCGAGTTTGAGCTCCAGAGGGAGTTAGAGCTAAAAAGTTTGGCGATGGAGGCAGAGACTGCTCTTAAGATGCAACAGCTGGAGCTGCAAAAGGTCAGGGTCTGCTCTCCCGTCGATGCCAGGTCTTCTGATTCCACATTTGACGTGAGTAGAAATATTTGTCTGGTTCCCCTGTTACGTGAGAGAGAGAGAGTGTGTGTGTGTGTGCGTGTGTGTTTGTGTTTGTGTGTGTGTTGTGCGGCAGGGGGGGGTGATTGGTTGCAGGTGTTGTTGGTTGAGTGAGAGTAGGTTGTCCAGGGAGCTGATTGGTTCTTGCCTCAGAGCCAGAAGTTTAAAGGCTGGCTCTTCTTAGTTCGTGTGAGTTCTCCTCTCTCAGCCAGACTGCCAGCATGTCTGTCCGCTATATGTGTTTTTAAATAAAACCTTTAAAAATGCTTTGCTGCTGGTTGTTCTTAACAAACACAGAAGGGGGGAGGGGACCTCAATCCATACAATTAAAGGCCCTAAATAAATCCAGTTACCTACACTGACAATGTTAAAATAAACAACAGAAACTGCATATACTAAAAATATTAATACCACCCAACAACAAAATGTCACATGCTGTGATTTCATATCTCAGCAGCAGCAGCATGAGGAAACAGAAAAACAAGGTACAAACAATGTTTAACAAATTGAACCATGGATAAACTTATGTCCACTTAAAGTTAACCAAAATGTGTGCAATCAAACTGGAAACTTGGCATCATAATGTAAACCAGAGTAAATAATACAATAAATCAGCTTGGTCTAATCATCAGTACATTTCGTTCAGCCATGCTTTAACAATGTAGGTCCCTGTTTATGTTTTTGAGATATTGAATTACATTTTTTTGGCTATGTAGGTTGAGGCTTGGGTGAAAGTGGTCAATGCAAAATGAGTGGCTGTAGTTTTTGTTTATTTTCCTTTTACAAGAAAACCAATAATCTAACTCCTGTCAGTTTTCACTCTTAGGTTAATCTAAAAATGTAACCCACAGACCCGGGTTACTGTTTAGGAGTTCTAACCATAACAGTAAGTGACTCAATTCAAAAAGTAAAAATCTAACAGGTTTACACTTGAGACAATTATAGTTTGAACAAGGACAGTCATGTCACGATTCTGGTTTTGCATTTATGTTTTCCTGTTTTATTTTGTATTTTGCCCTCATGTGTCATGTCTTCCTTTTTTAAATCCTCCTATTGTGTCATTTTATCTCCTGTTTTCTTGCTGTCCACACCTGCTGGTTTCCCTCCTTCCAGTGTTTTTCCGCCACTTTCCCTCACCTGTCCTTTCCCCACTCATTCTACCTGCACCTCATCCCCTTGTTAGTGTTGTGAGTGTGTGTATATAGTATTTGTGGTCCCTCGTGTTTTTGTCAGATTCTGCTGTTTTCTCCTGTGTTTTCTGTGTTTCACCTGAGCCTGTTTCTTCCAGTGTCCTCCAATGTCCTCCAGTGTCCTCCAGTGTCTCCTGTTTCCTCCCCATAATGTGTTTTTTTCTGTTTTTTGTTCCTAGTAATGTTTCTGCTATGCTCCTCATGTTTTTCTTTAGTTGTACTCAGTACTTAGTCGATCAGTTCCGTAAAAGCACTGACCGTCACATCCCAAAAACAAGTTTCACAACAATGCAATTCTTCTCTTTACATGATGTCAATTAAAATCTGTCAGTTCACTGTAACTCAATAATTAGATAGTACTTACCCCAAGATTCCACCAGATACATGTCCGCTGCGTTACAGCTCTGCCACGCCAGCGGAGCTGATAGGTTTCACTCTAGTCTATGTGTTACAAATACATGCTCTTCTACTAATCCTTCAGTCGGGAACACTTCGTGTTGTTGTTTTTATAACACATACCTATAACTGCCGTCGCAAGTGATCATGTGATTATGGCAGGAACTCCTTGGTCTCACAACACCAATTGCGTGGCGCCGTAACGCAACGGACACGTATCTGGTGGAATCTCTGGGTTAGATTAGCGAAGATGTGTGCAGTCAGTGGATACTCTTCCATGCGGTCATCCTCCTCTTAGTAAATTGAAACTCCTCATAGAAGAGGTTGCTCACCCCTGCCAAGTTCCTGTCTTGTTTACTCCAGCCAGAGTTGATAAGAAGCCACCACCCTGCTAGCATCCTCTTTCAGCTAAACCAGAAACTTGTTATTTCTAGCTGTCATCATTTTTGATCCAAATCATGGCAGCTTCTATATCTTTAAATAAACTAGATTTTAGGTTAAACTTGTCATTTCTGGGACATTTGTGTCCAAGTTTGGCCAGCTGAAAGCTCCCGATAGCCCTGACACAAAGTGTGACACATTACACAAGGAGATAGTGAGGAAAGCTAAATGTAGGATTAGTCAAAACAATGGCATCTGCAGTTTGGTATATCTGAAAAAAAAAAAAAAATCAAGGTCCTTGAGCTTATGATTAAAGGATAAGGTAGGAGAGGCAACAATGTTATGTGATTGTGCATTAATTATGCATTACAATTTCACTGACAGAATTTTTAAGCTGCCGAAAGGACATTCAGAAAACCACATCTTCCTGAAAGTGTGTTTTCAGCCCTTTGCAGTTTTGTTATGTTTCTCTGACAGTCCATATCCTTTTAACGTGACAATCAGCCCCAAGATGCCATAATGCAATCAGTGTAGCTTTTTGATGCTGTACCTACGAGCAGCAAGGGAGGCTAGAAATCTGCTGCAGAAAGGTTGCACCTAAAGACCTAAACACAATCACTGCAAAATGGAAAGGAAAAGAAAAACTGTACCAGTCACTGCACAAGCAGAGATTACCCATTTAGACATATCCCAAAATATTTCACAAAGCTGAAGAGCAGGAACTAACTAGAATGTTGATTTCACCTGATCCATCTCTTCACAATACATCTGCTTTTACTGCTTTATCTGCTGGGAGGCTGAGGATTTTCTTTTGTTGATGCTGATGTACCTTCTAAGGGATTAATCTGTGAATCTCGAGCGAGTTGATACACTGTTAGCATAGTAAGCTAGCGCTTAGCCATGTGTAAATGGCAGTATTGTGTTACCTTTGTAGACCAATGTACTATTCTGTTTCATAAGCTTGTTAACCCTCTGGAGTCGACGATCGCGCCAGCGTGATCAAATCACGTGACCAATTTAACCCCTTCGGACCCTGTGTCCATTGGAATGGTCATGACATATTTCTGTCTCTAAACCAATAAATACTCTGTAATCCGCAATCAGCAATGCTAGTTACTGATTGGATCCTGATTATCCAATCACAGTCATGTCATGACTTTGAGCACGCTCAGAGAGAGTGACAGACATTGGACAAGACAAGCATGGTGGAGCGACTGCTGAGAGGGAAGAGTACGTGCCCATTTTCAATCAAAAATATAAATTTATGTTCATGCTGGCCAAACAAATTTGCTGTCAGTATAATTTTAACTGTTACAAGTGATAATATTTGAAGTTATTCTGAACATATATCATATCATTAATTTACAGGATCTCTCTATAAAAGCAAGAAATCTCTGTCTGTCTGTCTGTCTATGTGCGTGTGTGTGTGTGTGCGCGCGCCTCAAATATCTCTGCAGATCAGGATCAGACTGACCTGAGATTTTCAACATGGCTGCTGAGTGGTTGAAGGGTGTGCAACCTCGGATTTGTTTGGACTACAAAGATACCGTTAATAAATTATTTCATAAATGATTTACGAATTCCACTAGCATTGTCAACCATAGCCAACATAGCCACGTGTGCACCAGAGCCAATCACTGCAAACCATAGCCACGCGCGCACCAGAGCCAATCACTGCAGAGCCCACCCCTACGACACACCTTAAGAAACACGCAGATTTATGCCTGCAGTGGCGCGAGCGGATTTATACCTGCAGCGGGGCGAGACGAAACACGCGGATTTATACCTGCAGCAGCGCAAGCTGGACCGGGATTTTGCCAGCAGTTTGGTCCCGTTCTGTGCATCTAAACTGACTGCTGTGGATTGATGAGACTGAACGAGTCCGGATCGAGTCTGTTGCGGTCTGAGGATATCCGGATA
>OMLP01040339.1:0-49920 GCA_900302685.1 Spondyliosoma cantharus | reverse complement strand
ATCTCTCATAGTAAAGGCGGCACATTTGCTGCAAGGTAAAACCTGCAATCTGCCGCCTTGTCTTTCTAAAAGGGGGGCGTAATATTCCTCCTTTTCCAAAAGCCTCCACTTGGCCTCCTCTGGGGTCGACTTAAACATGTGACGTGACGTGAAGCACGAAGTTGGGCAGTGAACAGTGACTTTGTCTTCAAAATAAGAGCTTTACATTGCACCCCACTGGAGTTTAGAACTGGGTTCTTAGCGGGGGGCTTTTAATTTGAAAGTAGCGACCGTTCGTAGCTTGCCGCTACAACAACAAGCGGACACAACCAAACAGCTACAGAGACGAGGAGACGCAGCATCTCCTGGATCTCAGCGGCTTTCCAGTTGCTCATGTTGACGTCCGCGGATGAAGTGACTGACTGCTGTGATCAGCTGTTTCCTGGTTTTAAAACTCCCCGGCTGTGGGTAGCACAACAGAGCAGGTCATCGACACCTCCACCCATCGGCACATTGACGTCTCGGATTTAGATTGAAATGGAGGCACAAATAAGTGTCCCCTCCGAGGGTCTAAATCTGCGGACCTAGCCGCAAAAAGGACGGCCAATTGGCGGCTTACTGCCCAGTATATAAACAGCTTCAGTCATTTGGCCCTATTTAAATGATCTGATAAATCCCGAGCTCCATCAGAGCTGTCTAAAAATATTTATTTCAGAAAAGAAAAGTTGAACTCTATTTCATCTGGAGAGTTTCTTATGTCCTGCCAACTTCAGCCTTTAGTTTTGCTGCTTATATGTGCTCCAGTATTTGCTGCAGTGATATTACTGCACTTCCAACCCAAAGGGATAATCTTGGACTTCCGTCTGACTTGGAGGTGCTGACTCACGTCCTAGCTGCTTCAGACTCGGCTCGAAACCGATCACACCTACTTCTTAAAACAGCCAGTGTTTTCACATATTGCTAAAAAGATTAATAATAAATTCTGCTACCTTTTAGTTCCTTTCAATTAAATGAACTCAGTCGAGACATGGTTATTCTACCTGCTCAAGTGTATGAACCAAATTAGTGCTGGAAGGGTGGAAAGAGACAAAGTTTGCCAGACGAAACATATGTGCAGCTCTCCTTCAGATGCCCAAACTCGTGCCCACACAGCATGCAGGGTAATCGCTGACCGCCAAAGAGCAGGCAAGCATGTGGAGGCTGGCCTGTAGGAGGCACAGAAGGTCAAAGCGTTATGAGAGAGTGGAAGACCACCTACAGGACAGACGATACAGAGACATATGAATGATGGTAGAGGCAGGTCTAGATTTTAAAAAAAGACAGTTGACAGCGGTCAATACGGGGGAAGGAAAAGAGGCAGTCAGGTGGAAGGAGGAAGAAATGGATCAGTGGGTTGAACTGAGTAGTATTAGGTCAGAACAAAGCAAAAATGTGATTCTATTTTAAACATTTTTTGCACAAAATGTGAGCTGACTGACCGTCGGAGCTCTTTGCACAAGAAACTGATACTCTAAAAATGAAATAAAGGTTTAGTTTAGCAAAATAAAATTACAGTTTACAATGTGCGACAATGGATTCACAGTCATTGTACAAACTCTTAGAAAGACAGTACTCAACATGACGTTTCATCATGTTTCAAAGAAGATCTCTTCAAAGTAATAAAGCTGCTCCTCCAGCCCAACACTCTGGAGAGTGTAACGATCAAAGTGGGGTTTGATACTCTCCCCCTCGGGGCAAGGGAATCGGTAAAGGTAATCAGCAGCTCAAACCCTTGTCGTTCAGTTTCAGAGGAGATTAAAACGGGTTTAAGTATGCAAAGCTGACCTTCTACGAGCATACAGAGAATCACAATGACCCACAGGAGAGGAATAAGCAGAGCACGAGAGGATTCACGTATGAACAGTCTGATGTTTCATCTACAGAGAAACATCTCTTCCACCCAATCAGGCACCGACCTCACCAGCAAACACACACGAGCTGGTGCGTACTCTGAGAATTAATATTAGGCAACAAAAACAAACTATATAACTGTAGGGTGGACTATTGACCGTACTGTTAACCACCTAAGATATAGCCTAAATGTAAAATGTACCATTTCTCATTTGTTACAAGAGTCGATTATGTTGCAGCAATATCACCCAAAATATGTACGCAAGCAGAACAAAGAAATACACTAACTGCCTCCGCAGCACCACACATTTCTTCCCAGGTGTCTGGAGTTTTAATTTGAAAAACACGTGTTCAGTGTCCATTTCCAGTGATATTATTAATAAATTCAAACCTGGACCATGTAAAGCTATATGATGTGGACCCAGTGGGTTTTCCAGTTAATCAGGGTTGTTACATGTCATCTGCAGGCTTGTTTAAAAAAAAAATGACTATAAAAATAAATACTGCAGTGTGTTCAAACTCCTACAGAGCAACGACAGAAGTACTTACAGAGCTGCTGACTGTCTGGGAGCAAAAACCAAACGGTGACCTTTCACAAGAGCGGATAGACGTTTTGTTTGACATACATTTTCAGGAATGGCAACAGGCAGTTGTTGGTACACCACCTATAATTCCTGGAAATCTGCATCTCATGCAGTGTTGTTGTTTCTACTGCATGTACTGCATCAGTAATGAGTGCTGACTTACATGATATAACTTGAAAAATTCTTAGTAAGCACAAACGACCGCCTTCACAGTGAGATTGTTTGTGTAGCTGCACACACTACAAGGGAAATTACGAGAAGAAAATTTAAGGAGAATAAAAATGACATTGTGAGAATACTATAACCAGGAACGGAGGGGTGTAAAGAAGCACGGGGGATTGACATCGGTAGAGCTCCAGAGATAGAAAAAAATACCTAAAATAGAGAGTTGGAAAGAGGTAGAGAGGAGACAGACAGAAGCGGAGCAGAATAATGGGATGGCACCAGCTCCTGAGATCAATTCCCCACCCACACCCCATCACTCATAGCAATTATGCATGCCACCATGAGAGATTGGCTGTTCAGAAAAAAATAAATAAAATAAAAGCCACCTCTGAATCCTCTCAATTACAAACCTGCCCGCTTCATCTCCACAGGTATGCAGGTGTCCCACTGTTATATCTGCTCCTTGAAAATGAAGGAAGGTGCGTTCTTTATCTCATGCGGGGAATGAGGTGTCACACTCGGCGAGGGGAAGTCTACTGTGTTGAAAAGGAGGCGTTCTCCACATAGTGCTGTGTCTCAGCCAATATACAGTAATTTGAGCGGTAGGAAAACTATTCCAGGTGATGCGAGGCCAGGTAATGTCTTCTATTTCTTGGGACTTGGGAGAAGAGACTCGTCACTGGCGGATAAAGAATGAGCCTGCGCTCCACCAGAATATCTGCAGAATAGTTACAAATTAAGTTTTTTTGTTAAACCAATTGAATCAAAGCACTTGGCAACCAGAAAATTAAATGCTAATGACAAACATCAGCATGGAGCAGTTTACAAGCTGGAAGTGTTTTGGCATCTGTCAGCTCGGTTTGATGTTTTCCTTCCCCCTAGTGGCCAAAAATTAATCATGGCAGCTTTAAATAATAAACGTGTAACATTTCTAAATCGGTCGTCGCCACTGGCGGCGTATATACAGTACATTTAATTTACTGTCAGTGTTTTTTCTCACAGCCTCTCCACACAGAAACACTTCTGACCTCATTTACCCAGTACAGTACAATTTACTGTATTCAGGCTTTAAAAATTGTTTCAGCACCACAAAACAAGCTGCTTAACATAATTTTAATCTGTACGAAATTTTTTGGCAGCCCGAGATGAAGAAGAGGATAAAATCATTTTTATGTCTGAAAAGGTTTTTATTCTTTTTTTTTTTTTTTAATCCAGGACACATGAAAGTAAAATCAAAACATGCAAATCAAACCTGTTAATCTGAATTTTAAGCTCATTGTCACAGTTTCCATTCACAGCATTTGGAAACGAATGTGTAAAAAAAGAAGCCCTGCGGCAGTGTGTGACATACAGCCATGTAGAGAAACAACCGCAGAGTGTTGCATAAGAATAAAAGCCGTGGCTTCTGCTGAATATCTGGGTTAGTTATTACAGTGGGAAAAAATATGATTTCATCCTAATTTTCTGTGGATCAAAAGAGTTTGCATTGTTTTTGCAAACATTAAACCATATTCTCAACCAGCGTTGAAGCTACCTCACCTGCTTTTACCTTCAGACTTTCTGCTGTTCAGTAAAGTGGCACTGGAGCTGTTTCCCTTTTATCAAGACAACGAGGACAAGACATTGTATTCTGTCGAGCAGCTTGTTAGTACAGCATCTCCTCCCTGTCACACAAACAGATAACTGATTGGCAAAGAGGCGAACGCACTGATTGAGCCGAGCACGAGCGAGGAGTCGTGAGAGAGACGGGGCGAGATTGGCACCATGATAAGAAAATGTGATACCTTTCAGACACAAAGACTGGCGCGGTGCAGGGAAATAACATTGAGAGTGAAGGTGAGTGGGGCTGAGAGGAGGAGAATTAATGAGGTGTCCTGTGCAACGCTGATCTCTTAAAGCCACAGTGAGCAATTCAGCTCTCTAGGAGGCGTGAGGTGAGTGAAAAAAGAAATCTGAATTTACAGTTCATGCCAGGAAACCGAGCTCAATATATTCATGTTTGCTAAGTGAGTGTCTTTATTCCAAAGAACACCATGGGGGAGAGAAGTGCCACAAGAAAGTTCACAATGTTATATGAGCCCCGATAGAAATGGTGTTCGAGTTTATTCTTTGTAAAAGGGCCTTATAATACTCACTGGGTCCAATTACAGAAGGTTGTTGTGCACTGCTGAATATCTGAACAGTGAACGAATTAGAAACAGGAAGAGAGAGCAAGCAAGGAGGCATCTTTATCCTGTTGATTAATCAAAGTGTCCCGATGCTCTAAGTGGACACTGGCTCTAATGACCCGCAGGCGTTTGTGGGGAAGTTATTGCTGTAGAGTGATTATTACTGCTCGAACACAGTCGGAGTCACCTCAGTGTAATGAGGAAGACCATTACAGCGTCCCACAGGGAGGTGCAGCCGTGCCTGGCTTCAAGTCCCAATTTGTGCATATGAGAATAGTCCGTCTGCTTAAGTTTGGAAAAGCTGAGTCACAGGAATAAAAGTGACGTCAGACGTTTATTTTTGAGGCTTCACTTTAGTGCATGTTTATGCAATGCACAACCCCCATAGTCCTGTTTTCCAACCTGCGAAAGCGTTTCAAATCCATTTTCAGGCTGTTTAATATTTCAATAATGTTTACTGACTGGCACTGATAATATTTTAACACGGGTGCCGGGATTTGCTCCCGTCTGAACAGGATGAACGTCTGGATGGATGATGGATGGATTGATGGAATAAATATTTTCAGTGAATCAGCCAAAAAAAAGCTAAATGCACTGTTCAGGTTGTCCAGACTGCAGCCCATGGCTAAAACGGGATTACTGCGTTTCGATTTTGGCCCAAGAGTGGGAGGTTTATATCCCCTGCGGCGAGGCTTTATTTTCTTTCTGGGAGAGAAAAAAGGATGTAGAATTGAGTGTTGGTCACTAAATATAGCACAAGATAACCAGAGGACGTTTAATAATACTACTTCTACTTCTACTACTATTTTTTCTTTAAAAGAAATACTGATTGTTTTGTTTATTTCAGATTTTAATGAAGCCAGTCCAAAATGATTTCTTAAGGTGGATCACTTACAAAAATTGCTACTCCAGCAGCTGATACAGCCACGAAGTTGGAAAGGTAACGGTTCATCTGAAGTTGGAAAAGCTCAGATTTTCCTACGGAAGCCCTGAGGGACAAGTGAGAGGAATTTCTTTTTTTTGGTAGGCGTGATCTAAATCATTTTCTCCCCTGCGTGTTTGACTTGAAATATTTAGTTTTTTTATTCCATGTGTGAAACCAAGTTGGAAAAAGGCTTCCATACAGTTTATACCCCTCACTGCTCAGTTGATAAAACCCCCAAATGAAATAAAATAATGATTATTATTCCACTTTTGTTGTATCAGCCAGTCTCAGGATTGGATGCAGATGTAAATTTAATGGATTATAAATAAATGTTTGAAAACCCCAATAACACAAATTCTATACAACACCAGCTGACAGCGCTGTGTACAAATGACCTTTTAAACAATGCCAGTATTTGTTGTGCATGAATCTGATTTAATCACAAGCTGTGTTGAGTGTAATGTTGGGTGTCACTCTGCGGCTGCTGTCTGTGCTGTCATGAGTTTTATATGAGAGGGAGAAGTTGCACCGTGACTTTTAGTGAATGTAAACACCGTTACCCTTTCCTCCGTCGGATGTATTGACTTCAGTTCAACATCAGGCTTCCAGAAGCTTTTCAACCTTTTCAGTAATTCTCCTCTCGGCCAAAAGATCACATCAGGATTTCATGTGTCTGTCTGAGGACGGGTGGATTGGGAGAAGAGCTCGGTAAGCTTTCATCTGTGGTTCTGCGTTCCACTCTGTCTACTTTGCTCACCTTCAGTCAGGTTCTAGTAGAGTAGAGCAGAGACGGTTCAGACAAAATGTTCATGATCATGTGTAGAGCTCCCTCAGCTCCCGACACTTTAAATGTGAGGATTATCAAACTTGTCCTGAATTGGGTCAGATGTCGTCTACGTCGACACACATCAGCGTACACGGTGTCCTGTGGGGAACTATCAGACTTACAAGTGTGCGGTGGTGAAGCAGGAAAGAAGGAACTTCTGCTCTGCTGTACTTCAGAGGAAATTCTAATGGATGGACGGTATCGTGAAGAGAGAACTTGTTCAATGAATTCTACGTATCAGAAGTACTCGATGTACTGTACCGTACCTACAGTGCCTGTGACTTTAGGCTGCCATTAGTATGAAATGAGCATGCGTTCAGCAGCTTCGTGGTCAGGATAAAATGTTGTTAGTTAACGCTTCTGCAAACCACTGATAAGTTCACAATGTCATATGTTCACTCTACATGTTAATGACCTGACTTTCATATCAGAAGTTGAGGAGCAGTTCCAGATGAGGAGGCTTTTAAATGAGACTTCAGGACATCTCCAGCCGTATTTGGGTATTTTATGCCAAAACATGATCTTTTCCGAACTCCAAACAAGTGTTAAATCTAACCAGAATGTAAAAAAACACGTCACAGGATAAAAGTGAAGATTTAACCTAAAGAAATGTAAAGTTTCAACATTTATTCTGGCGATTCGGTTGCTTTGAGTGTGCGATATGGGGACACTGAAAGACCTTTGGGAACTATTTGAGGTTCAGTGTCTCGCCAAGGACTCTTCAGCACACAAACGATCAAACCAACAACCTTTTACAGGACAACCTGCTTTAAATACTAAGCCACAGGTTGCCCTATATTATACATGTTTATCATTCATAAATTATACATAAAAATGCCACCACTAGGATTTCTTACAATGTGGATGGAAGAACAACCTGGAGATAGAATCCACAGAAACGGTTGCACAGTTTTGTTTTTGCCGCTAAGGTCCAGAAAACACGACACATTAAGTTACATAACTGTGTTTTTAATTTGCGAAGATGTGTTATTCACTTTAACCGTACGACGTTCTGAGTCATTACGGCAAATGCATTAAAGAACAATGAACACAGTCGTTCAGTCTGTGACTCTGGCACTGTGGTCATGATGCTGTCATGTGAGTTAAATAGAGGGGAGCTGCTGGCAGCTTGGGACACATTCATAATGGACTTGACATATTTAAAAAGCACCAAGGGAGCTAACAATGCTGAATTCAGCACTGCTCGGTGCAGACTGCCCGTCACGCAGAGTTATGCAGAGAGATATTATGCAAAAGTCACCAGCGTGCCTACACACAGCACTGGGCTGATGTGGCCAGCTGCTAAAATGTGCTGGTCAGACAAACACATCATGTTGCACTCGGAGCCTCATTTATAACTATTTTGTGATTACGCTTTAGTGATTTAGCTTTAGCGTACGTTAGCATGCATGTGTACGTACAGTGACATGATCGTGACCCACTTAGCCTCAAAGCTGTGTGTGTGTGTGTGTGTGTGTGTGAATGTTGCCATTCCCTCATGATTGTGACGAATAGAAACACGCATAGGTGCACACACCTGAACTGTCATGTGTGTACGTTATGTCAAATGTTTGTCTGGTTCACTAGTCAGCTGCTGTAGGCACCGGCCCAGCCCACAACACTGCTGCAGCCATCAAACCTTGCTTTGTATCCAGAACCACTGAATCTCATGTGGGAAATAATTGGCTGTAAAAAAAGGTTGCAGTGGGAGGTGGGTGTGAGAATCGTGGCGATAATTAACATTTAAAGCCCGATAACACTGGCACACTGTTCGCACAAGACTGGAATAACCTCAGGATCATATCTCACCAAACATCACACATGATAACAAATGTACCATGCAAATCAGCATCACTGTGTTTCGGGGGCATGTTTTATTTAACATCTGTGTTTCCTCTTGTCTGACAACTTAACGAGCACGAAACGTGTTTGTGACTCAGAATATCTTGACATTTAAATGAAGTGATGAAAGAGAAGACAGGCAGCAATGAAAGATCGTCAGAATCGAGTACAGACGTCTGTTACTTGAAGAGAATGAGCTGTAAATGTGTATTTATGCTTCCAACACATGCAGGAAGTTAGTAAAAATAACATATATAATGTAATATAACTATAATGTCAGTTAATTAAACAATGTCAGTGACAGGCGCCACATGTACGAGGTACTTTCTGTCCTCGTAATACAAGTCCCGTGAACAGGGTTAAAAATGGAGCCTGATTAATCTCGACCATACGGGATGAAGATAATGACAAGAATACATATTTTCGACTGATCTCTAATTTTACAGATATGTACAACAGATTTTAAAAAAATGTCATCACCCAGAATAATTGTTTCAAGCTTTGTCCTCCCCAATAACTCTAAAACGAAAAAACAGCCTTGTTGTCATTTGAGTTTTGCTTTTCTGATTTCCTGTTTTATTTTGAAGTTCTCTCTTCCTCACTTCCTCCCTTTGTCCTTTTCCAGGCTTTTCCCTCGTTCACCTGTGGTTCATTTGTTAACCAAATGTTTTACTTTAGTCAGTCTAACATTCTCTGTTCCCCGGTCCTCTTCTACTCCTCGTGTTTCAAGCTCTTCATTTAGATTTTTTGTCTTTTCTTCTGTATTTTTTACTTTACTTTTCTTCGTCTTCGACCTCTGTTGACTGCATTTCTTTGGATTCTGGTTTGTTCCAACCTGCCTGCCTTTATCTGTCTTGCGTGATGGAAGTTGGTGTGTTCACCTGTTAGTATCTTGTACGTGTATAAAAGTATAAAAGCTCCCCATTTGAGTGGAAAGCTCTCCGAACAAACTGTGCGACTCGCAGCCATCAGCATTATATTGTCACAGTGTGCTGCGGGGCTGCAGCTCCTGGTACTGCTGGGCCGGTTATCCAGTGCCTGATCACAAACTGAAGGAAACCAATGCAACAACAGGAGGTAGAGAACATTGCACAACACACAGAACTCTGAAGATAGACACAGTGCTGCTGTTATTTCCCTTCTGACAAACGGCTTTTTGCTACACCCATCTGGCACCGCCTGTGATGACAAAGAGGTCGATGATGTAGTTTTACTCCTGTGCAATACGTCTCCACTGTCTTAAACTGTGCTGCTCATACACAGAACACTGTCCTGATGATTACCAGTGCAACAATAAAATACACTGCTGTTCACTCAGAGCTCTGCATGGAGGACACTGACCTGCAGACTGGGATCAAACCACCGATCCGCTATCAAAATTAAACACTTCACACTATATATTAAGCAATGTTCTTCTGCACAGTGCGTGCTCTCCCTTCTTATCACCTTCATATCTAATGTAACAGTTGCTGGTTGCCCTCTGGGTTCGCTTGTTCTGATCACTAACCTACATAAGCTCCACATGGTGCTGGTTCGGTGATGGTATGGCTCAGAGGGCCTGAGGTTATGTAGATGTGCCCGGCTCTCTCAGTGGTGATACAACAGGGAGCCCCTCCAGGTTAAAGGATAAATGTTTTGATAGAAACACCTCGGAGCGTTCCGGCTCTCCCAGGCATCCTCCTCTCGGCCTGATGCATGTTTGTGTGTCTGTGTGTGCGTGTGTGTGTTGTGTGTGCTCTGTGCAACTATGTGCTTTTAATGTTGTGATCCAGATACAGAGTATATGTGATGTTGTTTGTTTGTTCTACATTTAAAGTATTAAAGTAGAAAATCAATATGTTATTTAAAATTGCACTGTGTATAATTTGGAAGAAATTAAAAGCTGATGAAAGAGTAAAATAATAACACTGAAGCTTCGGGTGGCGTCCCAAATTTCGATACTCCAACAGTAATAACCCAGGTCTCTCATCCCAACGCTCATGCAGTAAAAAAGAAAACACATTTTTCTGGTATCCCTGCCCACTTTATCCAATCAGGACAGAGAACTCCGTAAAGAGGCGGTCCTGCCTGCTCATGAACGTGCACAGAGCTGCTGTGTCTGGTGACGGGGGAGGGGATGCTAACTGCAGAACAGACAGGAAGTTAATTTTTATGACAACAACACTCGCAGCAGCTTTAATAAAGGGATTTATTGCCATCTGTTTGCTTTGAGTCGCTGCAGCGCAGCACTGACAACACACAGCTGGATGGATTAAATGTGCAGCTGGAATTGCTAAATCTTATTTAAACCCGCTTAAAATACTAAAATTTTAAATTGAAAATGTGCAAGATGACAGTATCGTAAATGTCAGCTCTCATTTCAGCCATCACAATAAAAAAAAACGCATAAGCACTGACGTGTTTAACTGAGAAACTTCACCATGTGATCGCTGGATCCTGAGCTATTTCACTTTTGTGCGAAGCTAATTGAAAAAGGAAAGAGGCGAAAAGTTGCTCGCTTGCTCTGTGAAATAAAACACTGGATGCAACAAAGCTTGGCAAGGATACAATTTAATATCCAAAGGCAAACAAAGTGAGAAATTACAAATGGAAGCAGTGGAAAGTGGGAACACTCTGCTTTACAGTCACTGTGTGTGGGGTGGGATTCACAGTTCACTGCAACCACAGAAACAGAAATGTGTCACAATGTCCTTGCTGGCGCTGTACACATCTGACATTTTCTCACATGTTACATTTGATGGCTCATCTGCAGAGACAGCGTACACGGGCACACAGCACTCCCTCACATGGATTGTCAGCGAGCTCATGGCTTGTGGCGCCTGTGGACCGATGTCACCGGCTCTTATTGCACATGACAGCTAACAAACGTGATTGCGAGAAAAGCTTTGTGAGCGCACAGCACACGTCCGACTCAGCGCACCGCTCATACACATGCACAAACACCTGGTGCACGTACAATATGTACAGATGAGCTGGTGTGTCGCAGGCGTCATATTATCTCGCGTGCATCATGTGTTCCAGCAGACTTGGAGCACGTTCAGCAACATCATCCTTTAATTCGGTATCATTCAGTTCTGAATCATTCTGTCCTCAGTGGTGTCAGTGTCTGTGTTGTCTGGGCCGCTGCCAGAACGCAGAACGTGGAGGGACGAAGAGGTTCTGACTCACACACAGTCTATAACAGGTGCAACACTGAAGATGAGTCTGTCCAGAAATTTGGATTTGACCTCTAAATATGAATACAGGAACCTATTATTTCAAGGCTGTTTCATAGTGCGGCACCACGGAATGACAGCAGAAAATCTGATTTACTCTCAGATTCTAAAACTAATGCAGCTCCTCATTCACAAAGGTTAACATGTTCAGTTTAAGGTGTTGATCCAACTGAGCCATTTGGGGGCTTTAATTTATGGCGCTGTTTGACTGTGTGGCTTTACACTGACACATTTATATAAATCAATACTTTCTCATACAGCGCTCCGCGAGTCTTCAGTCTTCGTATAGAGCACAGCTGACCTTGCGGTTTTGAAAAATGCTGAACAAAATTGATCTTGGCTGTTGGTTTAAACTGATAAATGAACTAGAAGGTGACTGATTGCACACAACCCAGAAATGGAAGTTATAGAACTAATAGATTCTACTCAAATCTCTGTGATCGGGTCTTTTTTTGGGGGGTGTACTTGCACCTTTATGACGACATCTGGAGAAACAGAAACCCCTTTGACTGATAATGCATTAAACATCAAGAGCTAGAAAGTAACTAATGTAGTGTTGGGTGGGTGCTGTAGTCTGAGAGGTGTTTGTGAAGAGCACTTTGTAATTTCACTCAGGTATATTTTTGTTTTCTATCTTTTTGTGGTGAAGTGGCTTAAACAAGTATATTTATACGTTCTGTGTTTTTGTAGCACGAAGGGTTTACAGACTTTAATTTCATTATACATAATTTGTCGCCTGACTCATTCAGTGGTTTTCTCATGAGACTGAAGTGTGACACAACATATCTGGTGCAGAATGTTTATCGAACCGACAGCATTAATTGATTGTGTGATTAAAAACGTTTTCTAAACGCATCGTGTCGTGCATGTCTCCATCTGCAAAGGTCGTGTTTCACTGAATGATGAAAGCGATATTAGATCGATACAGTCTTGACGGAGACAGATGCACGTTTCATTCCTCTCGTCTGTGTTCTCATTTAAATGTAAAATGAATTCTTTATGATGACATCTGTCGCAACAAATCCCCCTCAAGAGTTTTAGGGATTATAGCGCCATGGTGACACTGATTTATCTGACGTCTGCAGATCAATAAGGATAGATGTAATAATTGTTATCTTTAGAGACCATCGTCTATTCACAGAGTTTCTTTTATTCTAACTTTAAGATAACAATTAAAGTAACACAACATTTCTGCTTTACATTTAGCTGTTTGTTAATGCATTCATTGATTTTCTTACAGTTATTTAAAAGGAACCTGAATGAAAGACAGAGAGAGGCTGAAAAAATAAAAAGCAAGCTTTAAAAAACAAGCTGAAGTCCCAAAATCCAATATCAATCAATTCAAAAGTACCAAAGTACAGATGTGACCACAGACTGAGACAGTCAGAGCAAAAACATGTCACCAAGATCTCCTCTCGGTCGCCACTGTTCCGGGTCGGCCCGGAGGGCGGATCACTGTAATGTCACGAAGCCTCTGCATGCATGACAGCATTATGACATCACCTGTCAGAGACGTGGAGGTCCCACTGTGATACGGTCTATCATCAAGAAAGCTTTCTGTCTGCTCCTAATTCTGGTCAACAATGTGAACAGTGTTTGAATGAATGCTCCAACACTTTTACTAATTTGCATCAGAGTCATATCTGTTCCTCCGCTCTGTATTTGTATTGGATGTCCTGCACTGTGTCGTTTCTCTGTACTGAATGTCCCGTTCTGTTTGTTTTTCAGCATATGTGTCATTTAAAGCTGTGAAACGTTGTTATTTCTGGATATTAGAAAACCCTCCATGAACAGATGGTACGTGGTGAACCTTACCGCACACTAACCCTGACACTCACCTGAGTCTGAGTCTGGGCTTCTATTTAAAGTCACTCGTCAGCACAGATGTCCCCACACAGATTCTGACTGTACGTATACGGTGCAGGCTGCTGTGAGAACAATGTCAAGCATGCACGACAGAAACAATTACAGAGGAATCATGTGTGCAGTAGTTAGTGTCAAGTACAGCCGTCGTGGCAAAAATATTGTGCACACAATGCCACATTTTTGAGATTCAGTATCTTTCTGTTCAAGAGGAAGTAGGAGTGTACAATTCGATTTAATCTTTATTTGTTTACGCATAAGAATTTAAAGCCAGTAGCTCAATATTACACCATTTAAGTTTGACATTGTTGGTCCAAACCACTTTGGTCTAGATTGTTATTTGCTGATTTCTGTGCGTTTTGACATATTTCAATGTTGCATTCCCCCTTTTTGACGGCTCCTCTAACATCAGAGCAGACTGGCGGAGCACGGGTCGCTAATGTTAGCCTGTAAAGGTCATATAATGGCCGGGTTATCAAGCAGCGTTCCTTATATCCGATGTCTTGATTGATAGCGTGAAGTTGTGGAAGAATTGCAGTCTACCACGCTGCTCTGTCTCCATCAGGTAAATGGTAAAAGGCATTGTGTGACAACTCTTTCAGCAGGGACATCCCTCTTCTGACTCTTGCAAACAAAGCCTGTATACAGATTTATATACTTAAAAGCAGAGAAACTGTTTTCTATTAAGAGTTGTTTCTAAAGACAACAATGAGCAAAGCCTTTGCATTGTGCTGTTGCATCTTTGAATAAATACTCAATATGTCCTTCAGGTTAATGTTTCTGCAGGTGAAAGGACTTCAGTCAAGCTGTCTGCTTCCGTCAGCTAATGAGGAACAAACAAGCATTTCATTATCTCTAAATCCCAGCAGGGTTGGCAGCCAACCTGTGTTTGCTCCTTTCATACCTGTCGTTTTGTGATGTTAATTCAAACCTTATCTGCAGCGTTAAAGGTTTAAACACTCCGTCAGAAAGAAAATCTTTGAGGATGTGAACATAATTTATAAATCGAACTATATTTATCGAGAATTGTTTGAAGTTGCATTAAATGTTGTTTTGAAAGCATAAGCAGCTTCTTTATGGTTCCTTTTATACATATTTTTAACGTTTGATTTGTTCGACCATTAAATAATTTCAGCATTAGAAGAAAAAAAAGCTTTTACACGTCACATATAAGCCAGTCTACCAAATTCTGCTGGGAGAATTAAACGATAAACCATAAAAAGAAATAATCAAATGCACATTCCAGCTCGGATTCATGAGATGCTGAGATAATCTGAAAGTGAGAGCAAAGAGAAAATATTCTTTAATGGTCGGCTATGAGTCTGATTCCATTTTTTAAAGAAATGCCCTTCATTGATTCCTGTCTGCTGCTCTGCTGTGTCAATGTCTCTGTTGTTTTTATTGACCCGTGATGCACTTTGTGGCAAACCCTGCACCGATTATGCATTCAGTATGAAAACTAGCTGCTCACTTCTTTCTGACCATATGTGTCCGATGTGACAAACACCAACCATCTGGTGTCTCTAAGTAGAGTGAAAAAATAAATAAATAAAACAAATTCTCTTTGCTCCAGGCGTGATCTCAAATGTTGGTGACTGAGCGTTTGACCTTCAGCTTAAAATACAAGTGTGATATTTGCTCCTGATTCTCCTGACAGATCACTCGGTAGCCGCCCGGCTCTTGAGCCACCTGGTGTCCTGTGTAAACTATTCCAGAGGCACCAGATGTCCTTCGAAGACATGTTTCAAATGAGACAAATAAAGGAGACTGTTCACTGCAATGAACACAGACTATATCTGTTTTAGCTTCACAGAGACTATTGTTGTTTTAGCTATGAATACTGTATGTATACAAGCAGAATGTAATCCCTAATTACGACAAAAAGATTGTGTACTGATTTAGTAAAGAGCCACAATTATCCTCCCAGAACTTGAGTCTTTAATTTGTTTCATATTGTGATGCTCTTTGTCGTCTGCTGCATTAATGGATTGTTTACAAGGCTTTAGACTTTTAATCCTAATAGTCTTAAAATGTCTTTCGTGTTGTGATATCTTATACTCCGCTGTATTTCATTCTTAATCTTATTATGTACTTTCATCTACTCTATTTGCTGTTTAAGTGTGTTTGTGGGCTCCCCAGTGGATTCGCCTGTGAGAACTATTTACAGCACTTTTTACACCGATGTTGCTGATCAGATGAGAGAAGAAGAAAAAAAAACACTCTCTGTCTTTTTTCTGTAATGTACATAAATGCTTGTGTCCCCATAGATAGCTCTAACAATGACTGTTGTGATACTTAATTGAACCTGATAATGGTGTTTTCTCACACGGCTGAAGAACTAGATAACACCCGGTTTTGGCTATAAATCATCAGGCAATTACAAATGTAGATAGAAAAATGTTGGTAAGCAGGAAAAAGCGCCTTGGTTTCATTCTTCAGGTAATTGTGGCGCTGCTGCTCCAGATTACACTTCGTAGGGACGCCGTCTCGATGCCTGTTATCTATCAGACTGATGTGCAGGTAACCTCACCGTGAAACACATCCTGTACACGCTGGTGTTCAATACTCCAATCGGTCTCCGTCTCTACGCTTTGGAGATTTCTGTTAGCATGTCAAAAATATCCGATGCGTTTTTAAGTCGTTTTATCTCCGCTCTTCCTCACATCCCATCACCAGCATGAATGTTGGTGGTATTCATTTCTGCAAACCATAGTTGTATACAATGTTTTATTTGTTTGTTGTATGTTGAAAACATAATCTTGAACTTTGGTTCTTGGCAGCCTTCTTCTAACTGCACCATCATCCCCTCAATCTGCCGATATCAGGTCATAAACATGCTGTGACACATTTTGTAGAAATGTCGATATTGTACAAAGCCTATAACACACGTGAATGTATCATTGGTTTACAGAAACATAAACTACCAACACGTTATGACTGAACTCAAATCCTTCATTTAAAGAGAAAGAGGCTGTTTGTTCTTGACTTTAGCAGCAGAACCACAAGAGCTCCGTGTCAAATAAAAAGTAACCATAGGTCGTTTTAAGCTTTTAAACAATGACTGTCAATATAATATATAATGAACATAATATATATGTTCTATAGATTCCGTTGCACCATAAAGAGAATCGAGAATTTATTCCACCGATTCAGTACCTACTGCTAACACCGAGCAACACTTCCTGCTCTATGCCCACACTTCGACACACATGAGCACCTGGAAGCTGCCCGGTATGATCACAATCATGTCCCAGCGCTGTGCAGCTCCACGGGAGCGTTTGGCAAAGCCGGTGCTGAGCATGGACGAGCAGAAACTTTATTATGTAAGCAAACTGTCTGGTTTCCGGTTGTCACTGTTTTCCTCACATCTTAAAAGTGATTGCAAAGACCATTACCGCAGAAGAGACTAAAGGGCAAGCGTCATCCTGAACTCTGTCCATGACACCGTGAAGGCGGTTCAAGCTTTATGTGGTTGGCTTTCAGTATGTTCAGTGATCGCAGCCAACTGGCACTGAACCCGAAAGCAGCTTCAAATATGGTCAGTTATTTTAACGATGTCTAAAAAAGGGTCTGACACATGTCGGGTCTTATAAGGAGACTAAACAAGAGAGAAACTATTTTCCAGTTACAATATCTTCTTCCCAGGAGAAAACCTTGTTTAATGTCAGCAAAGTCGATGTGTTTGTGGAATAATTCACAAAAAGAGATTGATGTCAAAATACAATTTAATAGTTGGATTTCTCAAAATACCATCTGTATAACAACGACAACAACAACAATAAGAAGAAGAAGAATGATACGTGTTGCATGTAATTAGAGATATTTGTGCAGCAAATTTGGTTTTGCAGGAAGTGGCAGTGCACGCTTCAGCAAGCCAGGCAACAATTTTTCAATCATTTGGGTACTTTGACCTTATCTGTGCGCACGTCAGGTGTTATTCTGCCTTGTTAGACAATTTGGGTGGTTTTGTTAAATGGTTGTCAGCTGGAAAACCTTCTGGAAAGGTAGACTTGTACTGTTAGACTGAGTGGATTTATCGTTTACAGGTATTTACGAGAATAATTCCAGTTTTGCAGGCAATAAAACGTCTTGGTTAGGTTTGGGAAAAGATGGTCAGGATTAATTTAATAAAGTGAAGAGAACTCTCACGTGAGCCGACGAGAACAAGCATCCGGCTCACAACACTGTGTGTGACGCAGGATGTAAGGCGCCACCCTCTGAGTTTTTAGGGAGTCCCTGATGGCCCTTACAATGCTACATGAGGACGAGCAGTGGGGAAAAATCCCCAAAGTTGTAGGTGCAGCGTGTTAATCCATGAGGCCATGTGGCAATAAACCAATGAGTTCACATTGGCATTCAGACTGGAAGTGTCAAAAGCATGAATCATTGAAGTCAGAGGAAGCAGAGCAAATGGGAAATCGCTGTGGTGTGTGTGTGTGTGTGTGTGTGTGTGTGTGTGTGTGTGTGTGTGAGAGAGAGAGAGAGTCTGTGGGGGAATAGACACAGAATTTGTCTGTGATTTCTGTTTGAGGTCGTAAGTTTATTTATGTATCAGTATGGAACGACCATCTATATGCATATATGTGTGCCCGAGTGAAGTTTATTTCTGTGGCACCAGAGAAATCGTAGAAGAAGAGAGCTGGAGGGAGCTTGTGCATGCATTTTACATGACTCTCTCACGTTCTGCTCTCTGTGTGTGTGTGTGTGTGTGTGTGTGTGTGTGTGTGTTGCCAGGGCAGCCTGTGTGACCAGTGACAGTGAGCTTTAACATGTGCTGACAGCTAATCAATAGCAGATAGTGTTTTTTAGCTTTTAGGGAGAACTATTTATAACAGACTGCACCATCACTCTCAAAACCAAATCAGATATTTCCATGGGGCAGACCAAGTGCTGCACAATCATGCTTCACAGCAGTGTGTGTGCATGTGTACAGTGCATGTGTGTGTGTCTACAATGCTCACAGCCTAATCCAGACGGATATAAGGCAACAAAAATGCATGTTTGTTATATTGCATTTTAATTGTTAATGGAGTTATGTTTACTTCAACAAACAAATTTTCAAGACATGAATTTGTTATGACGTGAGTTTTGATGTAGTGCCCACATTGTCTCTGGTGGTGTTGCACTCAGAAACTGTGGGCGGCGCCAAATCGCACAAAATACCCATTTCTACACAATGTTGCTTTAAAATGATTACAGTTGATGCAGCGAAACCAGACCAGAGCTATCAGCTTTTTATTATCTGGTGCCTATATTACTGAAAATGCACCTCGAATGCAGAACGACAGTTATATGGAGGTTAGGATGAGCGTCACCTCTTGAGGCTATTTATCAGAGTTTCCTCCGATCCCTCAGGGCTTTATTCAGTTAGTTAGTGTTTCTAGGCGAGGTGAAGCAACTTTTCAGTTTCTATGTCCCCACCTGTCGAACAAGCTTCCTAAATACCTGGTGGCTCATTTAAATCAGGGCTGAAAACATTACTCATAACTTCATCTGTAACTTTTTATTTGCTTGCTTTTGTTTTTGTTGTCTTTCAAATGCATTTTTATCTTAACTAGTTTTTCTTGTCTTATTGTCTTGTTTTCATAGAAACACTTCTTTGACAGTCCCCTAAGTACCAAGTATTTACCTTGTAAATTCATGGTAACACAAAAGTGTTACTAGGTAATTACCAATGGTAATAAGAAAGTAAATACAAGTAAATGCCCAAAATACTGGGCATTTACCTGGCAACTATATGGTAATTAATTATGGTATTATTGGGTAATTACTGCTGGTAATAAGCAGGTAGCTAGAGTCCCCTAATTACTAGCTATTGACCCAGTAAATATCTGCATCTCCACGTCTGTGTAAAGCACTTTGAGCTGCCTTGTGTCTGAATGGTGCCGTATGAACAAACTTGCCTCGACTTTATGCAACTTTTTGCAGATACGCAGTCGTACCTGTAAACAGATTTTGATGTGTAAAAATCGATTCCCCTTTCAAGCGTGACCCAGACGATATCGACAATATTTTAGCGGGCTGGAACTGAACCGTACTGCAGGGACTGGCTGCTCTTTTTAGCGATATGCTTTACATTTACTTTCAACTAAAAATTGAGCTGCACTGCCTCCTACTGCAGACATTATCGGCACTGTTGACTAAATCTTGTTAAGAGAAGATATTGATCTTTCACAACTCTTTGGTCAAATTATGCTCTTATAACCCAGCAGGGTTAAAGGCCAGTTTCAATGGGTGTAGAGCAACTTGCACTACATATGTTTGGGCATTGAATATATTATTTATAATCTATCATATTTACATAATTCAGGTTTGATCGTGCAGGGGTTCTGTCCATTTATGACTTGTGTGAAATGCATGAATCATTGAGGAGCCGCGGTGCAGAGTGTGTGTTGGTGGGTGGACGTGTCGAGAAGGCAGTTATGTCAGCAGCAGTATAATAACAGTGTTTTGATGCAGCGAGACAATCTGTTGGTGCATTGTCGAGGAGAAAATGAGAGAGAGAACTTCCTCAGTGCGTTATCAACGTCTCTCTCTCGCACTGGCTTATTCCTCGGCTGCTCCTCGCTCCATCACTCTCCTCCCCTCCTCGCTGCTCCAGCTTTGCCCTCCTCTCTTCTCACCCCTGCTTTACTCCCTTTAAGTCCTTTCCACTCTGTTAATTTCCCACCCGCAGTCCTCCCCTCGCTCCCTTCTCCATCTCCACCAACCAGTGTTGTGGCAGCTGTCATGTCACCTCCTTTCACTAAACAAGTGACTCTCCATAATTACCAGGTGGACTCAGTCATAAATCTTACATGTGCCGACACCACTGCTGATGAGGAGGGACGTTTGTTCGCTGCGCCTGCCTGCCATCCGGGGAGGCAGTCGATCCGTCGATCAATAAGCCAGCCAGTCATACAGGTTTACATACAAATGATGGAAAATTGCTTTATACCCTTTATCCGGTCAGATCAGGCACTCTTCAAGTCAGACATTTGCCAGCGAGCCAGCAATGCAATCTCCCACTGAATAGCTGCTGTAGTCAGTCAGTAAATTAGCTGGAAAGTAGTTAATCCCACACACACAGAACACACAAAACAATACATGATGCCACGATCAGTCAACAGCATTTTAGCTCAGGAAGAGAATCATTAAAATCTCAATGAAATGATGAAACACTTCGTCCCCAAAGCTGCTGGTTAAAACAGCACTGTGTAGTTTGGGGGAATACATTTTAATCAGAAGAGAAATGAAAAAAAAACTGAACTTAAAGGACAACACAATTTCATACTGGTTGACTTTGTTTACATGTGGCGGACCCTGCCACCTTTCTAGCTTCAAACAGTGTTCCGGGGACCTCATTTTCCTCTAAGAACAGCTTGTTTGTATAATGAGTTTGTATTATTATCTTAACATTCAAATTCAGAGTTTGAATTTCTTCTCCAAAGCTACACAGCGCCCCTTTGAATCCTCCAGCTGGTGAACACAATAAAAGCACTTGAGCTCATAACCTTATTTAATACATCAAAACTGTCCCCCTGGGAGCTAATATAAAAAAGCATAACAATAAAAAACAAGTGTCATCATAGGTGGCAAAGTATTTTCTTAAAAATCCTGTTTCTTTGAATAATTACGAGGAATGTCTTCATGTTGTCAGCAGAGGATTTTGTGTAAACAAATTATAAACAGTTCCTCCACGTGAGTCCTGCTGCAGCATCCTGCTTCAACCACAAAGTCCTCGAATTATAAAAGCATTACACCATTAAAATCTTTCCTCTTTAACCAGCCTGCCAGTCCACAGATCACACACAGTTGTTGTTTACCCAGACATTCAGTCGTAACCATTCAGCCAGCAGGCCACGCAAACATCATCCCGCCATCCGGTCGTCATCCCGGCTGCCTACCCATTAAATTGGGTCAGTATTAACAAGACCCATGCTGCTGCTGTGGAAGCGTCAGCCCCTGAAGCTGACTCCCTGTGACAGGACCTACGTTACATAAGGAAGCAGAGGAGACTGTGCAGCCGGCGAGGCATCTCTGATGGATTTGTTTGTTTTCAGAATGTCTGTGGTTTAAGATGCCGCTGCAGTTTAGGCTGCTCACCAGCTCGTACATCAGTGCACATGCGGAGGAAACATGCATGGAGCTGAATACTGAATATTGTGTCAGCGTGAACATTAAACAGCTTCTGTTGAAAATAGTGCCAATCATGTGTTACAGCTCCTGTGTAAAAAAAGCCGAGCAGTGAAGTGAAATAGTTCCTGTGGACGTTTTAGGGACGTGACTTCACTGGCGTTAGTGATTCCTCATCAGATTAACGACCACAGGTGTCGACTGTGAAAGCAGATTATTAGGACCAATATTTGCATTTTTTGTAAAGGGGCGACCTCCAGTGGCCAAAGTGATTGTTAAGGCAGCAAAGGAGGAAATCGGGTGAAGTTGTGTAGAAGCTCGGGGACGGTGGCAAGGTTTGTTTTGGTGGTTTTGTCATTTCCTGTTTTATAACTAAAGTTTATCCTCATGTGTCCCTCAATATTCAAGCTGTGTTTTTTCCACCCCTGTGTTCCCGTGTCCTTGTGTGTTCCTGTGTCCTTGTGTGTTCCTGTGTCCTTGTGTGTTCCCTGTGTTCTGGATTTGTTCCCCGTGGCTTTATGGTTTCTCCTTGTTGCACTTTGTTGCCAGCTTTTTTTGTCGTCTGCCCTTTTGCAACTTTTGATTATCAGGTTGAAAACTTGCTTTTTGTTCTTCTTCTCGCCTCTGAGTTCTGCATGTGGGTCGTATTTGTTGAATGTGACAGATGGATGGTAGAGTTAGCACAGGACCGCTGTCCAGTGTGAAATCAGAAGTCAAGGTCAGTTAATTTAAGAACGAAACGTTACTTTCACCAAAAAAATATTGTTTTCTTAATAATTTAGTGCCTGTAAACATTAGAAGTTGCTCTCTTTCTCTGTTACTTTCTCTCTTCAACATTCCCACTCGTTCAGTCTTACAGGCCTTAATTGCTTTCCTTTTTATTTTCCAATTTGTATTTTTCTTTTATTCTTATTTCACCATATTGAAGAAATCTCCCGCTCTGTTTCTACCGTATTTTACTCCTGTGATGCTTTTTATAAGTTGATGCAGCAGTTGAATACCTTGTTAACTTGTTGATGAAGATTAATTTTACATTTAGAAGTAAAGAATGATTCAGATCATGTTTGGTTGCTTTTTAGAGTTGACCATACGTATATTAGAGTACAATAGCTGTAATTATCCTTTACACTTACGCTGGAGTGGCTTCACAAGTTGAACTCAAAATAGATCTTGAACGATAACAAGTGGCGCCCGTGTGTCTACTGTACACTGTTAGAGTGCTCAAGCAAAAGCTGGCCAGAGGCCAAGTTGTCACCTCAGTAATTACGACCACGAGAGGAATCTTTAACATGTAATATTCATGCTGAGCTGACAAAAAGGTTGAGTGTTGAGGTCTCTTGAGTGTATGATACTCAACATCTGTGTTAAAAATTAAAATCTATAAGAAATCCTTCAGAGAATAACTGTGTATACGAGCGATCATTAATGATGCATCGTCTCAGACTGTAGCTTTTTCTTACAGTCAGTATCGAGCGGTTTCTCCAACAGAAAGCATCTTATTGAAAAAGCAAATGTAAGAGGACAGGATGTCAGATTTTAATGAAGTCTGAGCAGAACAGCTTTCCTCTTTTATGTTGTGAGTCTTTGACATATTTTTGAACGGATCTAGTCAGTCATATTAAAATAACACCCTTTGAATTCAGCCATTACTGTGTGTGTGTTTTTTGGGAGGTTTTTGATTTGATGTGCCTGCACAAGGCAAATATCCCCATCACTAATACCTGTCAGCAGCACTTGTAACAGCCACTGTCAGCTATTATAAAAGGACTCGGTGAAGGCACGGCCATCGAAGAACATCCCATCACAGCATTCCCTGAAAAATAATCTTAGTTGTCAGAGTATATCTCCATAAAATCAGAAAGGAGGAATATTACCAACTTTACAGAAGTGAAGTTGTCACAGCATGCTGCTGCTATTGTTTGGACCGCACAGACAGATCGTTGTACAACAGGATGTGAGCAAAATGCAATGTGACAGTTTGGATTGGTGTGAGAGGAGCAGAAACAAACATGCGCCGACAGAAAAACGATGAACGCGGTGAGAGGTGTAGTCGCAGGATGAGACGGAGATATTTTCCTTTGGTCTTGGTTCTGAAACGTGACTGGAAAGTGGCTACAAAAGGCCGAGACCTGTGAGGGACAATCAAATTGGTCCTAAATATAGCTCCTGTGATGTGGGATGATGGTGCCTGTGCTGCTGTGGCAGGGCCCGAGGCCTCTCCACCTCCACGGACCCTCGCTGGTCCTGAGACCTCGTCCCTCTGCTACATAAACCACCATTCACACATGTGGACACATACAGACACTCAGACTCACTGATTGTGCGGGACTTAAAGGTTTTCCTAGTATTTCTGATGTGCTTAAAGGTGTATTTTATATTAAATACAACTGATGCACACATAATCCTCTTTGAACAAATGCAAAAAACTGGTTCCAGTAATATTTAACCCCTCCACCTTTCCACCTTTCCAGACCTGTGTCCAACTGACCCACTTTAGCAGGATGCACTGAGAATACTTATGTTAAAAAATAATTTTTAATTAATCTGCGTTGTAGGTTTTATGTGTTAACACTTGACAATAAGGTACACACAAGTTTGTATTGTAATGAGTAAAGGGGGATCAGGAGCGACCTGTTGTTAATGAATAATTGTGATTTTATGACTATATAGTCGAATGATGATGATTACTTGAGGACAAATCATTAGGTAATGATTAGTTCATAAACATCTGTGAATCAGCGTACAATCACTTTCTCCAAGAGCCACTAGTTACCAATTAGTAAATCATTAAGTACCAGTTACTTAATAATGAATTACTTAATCAATAGTTACACCCTGAAGTAAAGTGATACATGATACATACTGAGGAAAATCACTCTGCGTGTCTTACAAACACTCACAGTTTGGAGCGCTGACAGGAAACCAAACAGCTCATCAGGAAGTTTCACAGATTAATCTCTGTGATCGGGCTGACTTCATTTAGATCAATGAGACCACATGCTGCAGAGTTTAGTGAGAATAAAACACTACAAAAGCATCTGCACCAGTTACATTCTAACTTAATCTTCATTACTAATTCTCTTCCTGTTTGTCTGTATGCCTTGTGTCTACAACAAGTATTAAAATATAGGATTCACAGTGGAATATTAATTTCTTATTTTTAAACCATTCTGGAATGGCCCCCAAAATCTGACACCTAACCTGTGCTGACCTCTGTCACACCCTCAGCACTTAAAATAAAACAAATTCAACTTTACTTTTGAAAATGGCTGTTAACACTTCAACTCTCAACCTCCATCCTTAAAAAAGGCCATAAGCCGTTAAGCCTATTGTTCCTCCTCATAAACACACACACACATAAAAAGACACACAGAGGCACTTTTACACGTTTTCTCATATATGCATTCTTATCCACGACTAAAGCCTTCGTACTCTCAGGGGGCTTGCTGGAGTTATAATCCTGCTCTGTTTTTGCCAATCTGCCAAAGAGGAGCCGCCCTGCAAATCCTGCAGGATCTTGCTGTAGTTGTAGCCTGCATATAAATCGCTATCTTCAATAATATGAAATTCAAATATAACGAGACATTACCAAAACATTCAGTACCACAGGTCAAGTGATGATCATTCCCTTAATGTAAATACAGGAGAACCTTAAAGTGGTTCTCTCTCTCGCTGAGTCTCTAACAGAGAAGCTTTCCTGCGGTTTTTAATGGTGGCAGAGTGATAGCGAGGTTTATAGGGAACTCAGATGATATCGTTGCTCTATACCCGTTATGTTGTGCAACAAACATTTATTCATAATGATAGATTAAACACAGCACTGCGCCGTAGAGCTCAAACTTAGACTAAGAGCTGATGTGGAAAATGATCATTAGCGGCTAATCCTCTCTGCTCCGATCGACCATATGACTCTCAATACTGACTATAAGCTTATGTGTTTGACTCAAATGTCCCGGGACATCCAGGGATTGTGAACACATGTGGTTGTAGTTATTTTAATCTTTTGAACGACTATGTAGTAAAACCTCTGATCCAAATCTGTGCAAATACAAATCTCCGATCTTACAAGTATTCTAGTCGTCAATACGTGATTCCTCGCTTTATTACTTTGTATGAATGAGTATGTGGCGGGAATTCAACTATAATATTAAGACCCTGCATGGTACAAATCTGATGTAAACGTTTGCAGAACATTTTGGAATAAAGGTTTAATGTCACACAGCCTGTTGATAACTATTTCTTGTAACTTAGCAAAGTACATTTCTGCAAAACCACAGCTACATTAAAAACTAACCATTTTTTTATGTTGCGACTTTACGTACGTTCAGTTTAAATGTGTTGCTCTGCAGCCGCTCTGCTTAGGTTCAGGCACAAAAGCCACTAAGTGAGGGTTCAGAAAACATCACGGTTTAGTTTAAAATACATGTTTTGACATGTTTGCCAAATAAATGCCTGGAGAACGTCCCACTTGAAAAATAGCTGGTTTTGGGTCGCCAATCAAACGTCTGGAGATGGTCTGAGATCCTGAGAAAAAGACCTGGTGTTGGATCCCACAAAAATACCTGGAGATGGTCCAACTTCCCATGAAGAAGAGCCAGTTTTGGTCACCAATAACACAGATGAAAGCTCCACGATGTCCCCACAGACTAACTGCAGTATGGCAGCCTTGTAGCTTTGAATAACGCTGCTGATGTCAACCTCGTGTGGTTTCAGAAAAGTTCACTGCTAACGTTTTATCCTGGTGACTGTTGACAAGTACAGCTTTGTTCTAATGGCTTGTTAACTGTTTGATAAATACATACTTGTATGTTAAAGTGACAGGGTCAAAAATAAAGAGAAGATGATATTTCATTGGTCGGCACTGTCATCACATTCGTAACCTTTGATGTGTCAACATAAATAAAATGAATAACTTCTATAGGAGACACAACGAGTGTGTCTGTGTCTCGAGGTGGTGAAAACGAAACGTCTCTCAGTCGCACTACTGTTCTTGTAAACCCAGTGGGCTGTTTTCCTTCAGTGGTTTTGATGTGTTTCGGTGGATGACTGTCAGGGTGAAAGGTAGATTCTGTCGGACCAAACAAGCTCCTGCTTATCCGTGACAGGGGAGGCGGAGCGGAAACAAACAACGCAAACGAGTCAAACCTCTGACTTGAAAATAACTCACTTGGACTCATCATTTCAATTCAGCCCAACTCGAAATCTAACAAGGGATCAATTATAATAAATCAAAGAGAGATTACTGAGCTCTTCGCAATCAAGAGGAAACCTGGAGGAAACAGAACGACCTCAGGTGAGCTACACCTCTGCCGTGGCAGTAGAGATCACATCAACTGCTCCGTGTTCCTCGCCAGAATCGCCACCACTCTTAGATTTGGCGCTCACGCCTGGAGTGTGTGTTCAATCCCCGCGACTCCCTCCCGTGCTCCACATAAATGTCAGCACACATCTGTCATAAGAGGAAAATCTAGATACAGTGCAGCTCCGTTACGGATAGCGGAGAGACTATGACGGCCCGTCACTTCGGGGGGGCAATCAGCCAATCAGATTACAACCTGAATGATCCTGTTATGTTGTGTGCATGAGCAGCTGTGGTGTAACCCTGTGTGCACTGCGCGCTGACCTTGGCGCCTCCCTATGCCAGTACTCAGGATGTGACTCCACAAATAACTAACCAAACATTGATTACCACTAGCACACAAGGCCGCACGATGCAGAGTAGAAAAAGGACAGGGACAGAGATATTGGCTGCACAGTTAACAGTTATTTCCCCGTCTCTCTCTCTCTCTGACTGTCTTTCTCTCTCTCGCCATGCGCTTTGCTGCACTTTCCATTACTGGCAGGCATAGCAAATACAATATTGGTTGGTTGGTCAGTCAGTCGTGCACTATCAGGCTGTTTCAACAGCTCTGTCAAGGTATTTAAAAGCCTCGTGTGGACCTGTGAATCTGAACAAAAGACGGTACTGAGTTTTTTTTTTACTTGTCTAACCAGTAAAGATGGAGGGTAACGGCCTCAAGTCCACACAGATACACTCAGCTAATGTCATTAGTGTCCCGCGTCTGAACCTAATGACTCTTCGTGGCCATGTGAGGTCAGATAGACAAATACGAAGCAACCAACCACACATTTGTTTTCTCCTCTTGACTTGATTTATCTCCTCCTCTCCCAACGACCAACCTGCATCCTTATAGTCATATTCAAGCTCCTGCTGGCAGTCATTCCAAGGTCCCCTACAATGTTTACAGAGGCGTCCTCTCTAATTTTAGGAAGGCAGGCATGGCGGTAATGGAAAGTGACACTATCTAGCCAGCACTCTTCTTTGCTGGAGGGCATTTCAGAGCTGTAGCAGTAGCCACCCAGATAAAAGTCCTGCGACCAAAATGTCCGATTATTTCCACATGTACACAGGAGGCAGCGTGATCACCAGCATACTTGAGTCCTCTTCTTGTTTTCATGGAGCAGTAGCACAACAACGGCGGAGGATACGGTCGCTGTAGGCGGTGTTAGGAAGCTTGATGCCATGTTAGCAGTAACAGTAGCAGTGTCACTACAGGATCCGGGACTCTGAGGTCACGGCTCTCTGCTCGCCACGGTCTGCAGGGATTTCCACACATTGATCAACGAGTTGGAAGACAAACTAATGCGTTATGTACGGTCATATTTAACACCGCAAATGTCATTATTTGCTGCAGTGATGGTATTGAAGATATAATACATTTCTGCATTAATCTTATATGACTAGAAGTTTTATAAACAACAATTAGTATGTTTATATTCATAAAATTGGGACTAAAAATACAAATTTTAAAATACCTTCACCTTGATGATTCTTCTGCAGTGCTTAAAATTACATAAATCAGTTTATTGGAAACTGATTAAAGCATACAGCACTTTGATGGACCCAGATGTACAACTGCACAGCAGGGCTCCTGATAAATAGCCTCCAGCAATGATTGGACAAAACGTACCTGGATCATTATCTGCCAACGCTGGTAAAATAAACAAGGGAAGGGAAAAGTTCCTGTAACATGACCAGTGCACTTCTCCCGCTGACTGCAGTTATCAAGAGGGAGGATGAATGAAGTTGTTTAATCTTGTCTTGTGCTAATATACAGTTCATTCTCAGAACTATCATGTGGTGATGATTTAGCCTGGAGGGTAACAGCCAATGTTTTGGAGCTTCCAGCGTAGCCAAAAGCTATCCAGGCGTCCAAGACGTCCTCCTCCAGGCACGGGTTCAGACTTCACTACCTTTTGTAGGTGATAAAGATCAAGACGACATTTCTTTACAAAACAAGAATCTGGACATGAATGAAGATATTTGTTTTGTTTTTAAAAGCTCATATGAAGCTAAAGTCATTCGGTCGATGCATTCTGACATTAGTCACTAAACCGTGTCTCTTTACTCTGCAGGTATCTATTTATAGAGATCATAGGCAGTGAGTCCGAAGCAAACCCTGAGCCAGAGGTTGTCGGTGTGCCACAGGGTTCAGACTTAAACAACAACATTACACCGATGTGAAGACGAGAAGTTCCGCTCACCCCAGCTGGAGGTTTTGGAAGCACCCGTTGATATTTTGTGACTTAAGATGTCATTAAGGATATACTGTGCATGTTGTTCTGTCTGGAATGTGACATTGTTGTAGTTTAAAAACACACAAATTCTGTGAATAAACCAAAACGATGTTAATTTCATAACGTAAAGACATTTAACAAGATCTTGCCATGAGGCAACAGCGCTAACAACATCAGTTCCACGAGTTTTACTGAATATTTATCCATTCTTAACTTTTAGTACAGACAATGCAGTGCAATCAGTCTGTGAGAAAGAAGGACTGACCCTTGCGTACCCACAACTGATGATGCAATTATTCATTTGGAAATGTTTATCCCCCTGAATCTTTGATGGCAGAGGGCCAACTGCACTTTAATTGCATATATATACATCGATTTAGTCTAAGTTAATTAAACACATATTGGCTCATGAGATGTTTTCTCACAGGGGAAATTTTATCCCAAGGGAAAACAAAAACACCACACAAAACAACATCCTGTTCCCATGGAGGATCTTAAAAGCAATCAAGGAAGGGAGAGAAAATAGAAGACTGATGGGTGGAGGATATCGACGTGGTGAGAGTGCCAACAACCATGACGGAGGCAGACAGAGAAGGAAACCATGAGCCGCTATTAGAATGTGATTCTGAATGGAGAGACAGATTGTCTGCCCCTGCATGCTGCAAGGCCCCGGAGAAAGGACAGAAACAGACCCAGAAAAAAGAGGTTTTAAGTTGTGTAACATTTTACCCCCACAGCGCTCATCTTGTCCTGTCCTTATGCTCAACTTAACCGCTACCCTGAGGTCAGCGCCGCCAAATGACCAACCTTTTTTTTTTTTAAAGAATGTAATTCTATTTCATTTTAATCTAAAACGTTCCAGTTAACTATTTCTAAACTCTGTGCTGGTCACTGTTCCATGTGTTTTTTTCTAGCTGGTGCAGGAAGCTAGAGGAGGCTGCTGCGACCTGCAGGTGGAGACAGTGGACGCCATCAGTCACCTATTTTATAGTAGTTTCAGCACCAAGCCTGCATCAGCAGGAACATTTGTTGTACACAATAAAACAAATCCTTTTTCTCTGGGAGAGTTTTCTGCCTTTTTTGTGCACGGTGTGTATTTTTCTAAAATGTGAAGAAGTATAGGCTGCCACTCCTTCATAAACTATTTTTCAGTAGCCACGTTTCTTTACTTTGTTCAGAAAGTATGGCTGAAGAAATTTCAGATAGCAGAGCAGCAGATCAACACTGCTGTTGATAAAACACAATAAATGTTATTTTCAAGGAAGAGTTTGTTCAGAATTATAACACTAATTGTATCATTTATCATTTAGAATAAAAAATCACAAGAGAATTTTGTCAAATTAACAGCTCGTGTGCTTTAAGACATAACATTGTAATAACAGCTTCCACAGCCTATCAGCTAACAGCCTGCAGTAAACATCCTGGTAAGCAGATTGGTGAAGTAAGGAGGTGATTTACAGCAGCTCTGACAAGGACTCTGACTTTGGGGACAACAAGAGCAGCAGGAGAGGAGCAACAGAGAGTTTGACATCAGCAGCATAGAAGTTCATCTTACTCTCTGAAATAAGGATTTATTTCCACCTTACTAGAAGTATACTGAAAGTGTGTTTTAGGATGCATTAATGACGGAAACTTGAAATCAGAGGGTGCCTGATTGTATTCTTTCTCTTCAGAAAGGAAAAATGGAAGTGAGAGTTTTTAATTTCCTGATGTTTTGTGAGTTAATTTTGTTAATTTAATCCACTAAAAGCTGGCAGATATATCACAGCTTAAACTTCGGGGGGCATCCGACTTCCGGCTGTAGCTGGAACAAAGTATTATTATGAGACAGAGCAGATGGAGGCGATCCACAGAGGCTTTGTAACAGTACTTTAGCATTGTACAAAAATCATGCTAATTGGATGCTATGCTTTCAGAGTTTCACCATGTTACTTTTCTTTATTTTAACTACACCCCTATAAAAGATTTATGCTCCCCATTTTAGGTTTCTGTGCGGTCCTTTCAGTGTAATTCTCAAGCAGCAACTCACAGAGGAGGCTTCAGATTCAGTAAAGAAAATGTGTTTCAGGAAGGTCTCTGGTTCACCTTCACTGCTGAGTGTCCTGGGGGGGGAAAGCAAAGGCAATGAGGCTAAAATGGCACCTAGGGGCCTCTGATATAAAGCAATAACACCACCATGTGATGGTTCCTCCTGAAACAAATGAAAGAGACACACCTGTAACCCTCTGTCAGACCGGGGGGCACAGATAATTAAGATGTCACTCCGCAGCCACTCTTGCCTCGGGCGAAGCATCACACGGCAGAGATGATAAAACTACAAACAGCCAGTCGCATGTTACAAAGACATAACATTTGTTATTCCAGTGTATACCAAACACTAACAGCAAACGCAGGATTCCCTTTAATGGCACTCGATGGAAGTGCAAATGTTATCGTATGCCACAGAAATTTAGCATAACACGACTGTAAACTCAAACCTTGAAATAGTCAGCAATGAATCACTGCTATTTTTAAACAAGCTCTCAGGGGACAAGAGGAGCAGTAAGATGAGGATTGCACTACAGGTGCTATAATAGATGATGAAAAGCCCATTCTGACTGGGGGGAGACACCTCACAGGCTTTTATGATATATGGAAAGAAGGGTCACTCCAACGAGCACCATCCCTTTCCTGGAGATGTAGGGCAGACGGAGGGAGAGAGGGAGGAATGAAATGATGATTGTAAGTAAAAAATGTAAGTATGCAGTAAACAAGTGTGAACGGTGACAGGAAATGAGAAGGGCGAAGGGGAGTGTGAATCTCGCCATATGGAAATGGGAAAATTCTCATTTGAGGCTTTTTGAGTTGACAGAAGCTGATATGTTCATTGTATCGCAGTGTTGCACCTGCAAACACTTCACTGGCTCACACCTTATCTTCACCTTCTCCTTTTCGAGTGACAACTTAGGTTTAACACAGTGCATCAATGCATGTACTGCTCTCTCTATTCTTCAAAATAATACAAAACTGTGTGATACTCAACTTGCATAATGCAAACTGTCACTTTCATTTTGTAGACTTCCTCCCAAACCGAAGACTTCCTGCGGCTCATCTCTGGCCCGACATGCAGTATTTCTATAAATAGGCGTTAATGAGAGAAAAACATCCGGACAAAGGCAGTGAAGGCCAAACCTTGTGTTTACTTCTTCTGCGTATACTAATCAGGAAGTAGAGAAAAAGAAAACGTCAACATGCAGAGGTGGAAATGATGTGATGTAAGGATGTTTCTGAAGGTGTTGTCATGGAAATAAGGATTCAAACACTGAATAAGAAAGCGAATGTGTTGCCATGGAGTCTGAGTTAAAAATATTTCAGTAGAAACTGATTAATCAGTTAACTTGCCTCAAGAAGAACAACATGCACATGCTACACAGAATGATCTCAGTTTGAGTCCCGTTAGATAAATTGACAACTATGACTTCACTCCAACTCGCCGTTTCCTCTTATTCTATAAATCCAGAACACTGCAGCTCACAATGATAGTCATGATAATCATAGTTGTGTATATCGGCCCGTCCCATGAATGTTCCATCAGTTCAACATCTGAAAAGACTTAAATGAAAGTTTTTGTGATGTTTTTTCAAAGTTCACTCTTTATGTCCAAGATCTCTAAAATTACATGTAAACTCTTTAATTTTGAACCCTACAACGATGTCACTTGAAGTACATTTCAGAATCGTTTTTCAATGACATCGAAGACGTTGAGTTGGTGTCTTTTGGACAGGTTTGGGCTTCTGTATCCCAGATGACCTCCCTACCACTTGTGAGTGGTTAAACCTATAAAAGAAATAATTGAACAACAAGAAAAAGCTAAATTTAGATAATGCCTGAACAACAATAGTCTCATATTCACTCACTAGGAGACCTGCCAGTTAATATAGCAATACAACTGTAACTGCAGTATTAGGCTTCATGAATAGACTTTATTCCTGATGCACTCTGAGCTCTCTGCTCCTTTCAGGTCTCAGGTCTCGTCCAGGTGACACTGCTGCATTTGATCAGCCACGGCTTTAATCCACAGACCGCGGCTAGCCTGTTGGATGCACCGCACATAATCCACCTCCACAGCCTGTCTGCCCATTCTGCTGGCCTTCATCTCCTCCATGTGTTTTATATTCTGGCGTCTGGTTGTTGTTGGAGTCTGACTGCCCTGTAGAGAAACTGCACGTACCGCGTGACTCTTCCTTCATATATTATACTAATTGGCTGTGTGTTTATGTACCAGCTGAGGAGACTGCTTGAACAAGAAGAACGCCAGTGGACTTACTATCTAGATTAATTACTTCTCATCTGCACACTAATTAACCTGTATAAACTACCATATCAGAGCTTTGTTCACATTCTTCAATGTCAGACGTCCTGTATCACCATTCACAGACCAATTTAAAGTCATACTTGAAAAATAAAAGCAATAAAGCACACTTTAGATCCATCAGAAGAGAACAAGCAATATAGTAGAGCACACTTCACACTAAAGTGTAAGTAAATCTGTACAATGAGACATCTAAAATGAGATTCTTCTGTCACCTTTCGCTGAGAGATTATCTGTTTTCTTACAAATAGTGCCTTTAAGTGAGACAACAGTTATTTAGCCACTGCGTAACTTCATGTTTGGCTGTTGCAACTATAAATGACAGTATCAACTGCAAACATTTGAATCTCAGTCTCATTGCAAACAGTGGAATGAGGCTAAAAACAACTACAAGGGTCTCAGAATGACTCCCTGAGGTACACCAATATCATAACTAATTGCTGTTGACAGCTCACTATTTTTGCCGCCTAGCTCTTCCTTCCAGGTAGGATTGCAATAAATTGATAGGACTTGGGGCTAAGCAGAAGACTGTGATTCATAGTGTCAATATATTTCTTTAGGACAAAGATTTTCAGTTCCGTCAGAACGTCAATGATCTTTTCCTAAACATAACCAAACTGCTGTCCAACGTTGGTGACGTATTAGAAATGCCTTTCATCCGCTTTTTCCGCAGACAGTAAAAAAGGTACACCGTGTGCATTTGATGAGCTGGGATGAGAACGTGTTGCAGCTGAAACAGCTCACTGTTCTGAAAATAACATACAAAATTAAAACACAAGTATGCTAAGAAACAACAAATACACAGCACAGAAATGCACTGAAGAGAGGAGACGCAAGCAAATCCAGACATCTTGCACTGCCCCTTTAGCTGCAGGACAAGACAGGAGAATTAAAAATTATTACCATTCACACGCATAAAATCCAAAGAGATCCATCCAAAATATAGATATATTCCTTTTTCCTACTCTCTGTATAAAAAACA
This sequence comes from Spondyliosoma cantharus, assembly GCA_900302685.1. Taxonomy (NCBI): domain Eukaryota; kingdom Metazoa; phylum Chordata; class Actinopteri; order Spariformes; family Sparidae; genus Spondyliosoma; species Spondyliosoma cantharus. The sequence goes on along the minus strand of OMLP01040339.1, from coordinate 15,437 downwards.
CAAGAATAGATCAGAACAAAACACTCACACACTGGATTCTTCCACTCTGCCAAGTTTAATTTTCTCTCTGGCTCCTGCATGCATTTCAGGGACGTTCTCTTTATCTTCTTGACTGTTGCTGGCTAAAGTGTGTGTGTGTGTGTGTGTGTGTGTGTGTGTGTGCTGTGTCTGTCTATGTGGAGCAGAGAAAATACAGCTCATTCATCATCCCTGTTACCTGCTCAGCTAATGAGCCTGACCTTGACTCGAGCTCTGGGACATGAGATGTGGTCAGAGGTTGCACCTCCAAGATAAAGCCACACATGTAGCCGTCCACAGCCTCACAGCAGATTACTGCTAATTGGCCTAAAGCATCCTGCAGAAAATTCAGATCGCTCATGTGTTTTGAGGACGATTTGCCGTCTCTTACATGGCACTGAAATGTGGGGCTGCATGTGGTAATTTGAACGATAACACTTCATTTTGCTCTCTTCACTCTCGCCCGTGCTCTCCTCTGCTCTTCACATCCAATTTATATTCCCTTTCTCCGTTCCCTCTCTGGTTTATCTCGCAGCCATGAAATTGCTACGTTCCAAAATCACTTTAAGTCACACTGATCCACCTCCCGCTGTTAGCTTGCTACAGTCTCCAAGTTTAACAAATACAGTCGGATAAACACTCGTGTGTGGTTTTTTTTTGGGGGGGGATTCATGCTAAACCAAGTCAAAATGAAAGTGAGATACCACAAATCAAGTGCAGGATGAGAATCCATCACAAACACAATCTGTTGCTCCTCTTCAGATGCTGAAAGTTACTTCCCCTGGCAAATTGTTTGTTGCTCAACCCTCTTAAAATACCACTGCTTTCACATAGACAGATTCAAAGCTTTTTAAATCTCAGCGGGCTGCGACACTAGGTCCCATTCATGATAACATTCCCAGCTTTTGAGTCTGTAAAATGAAGGTGCAAGGTATAGGACCATGCAAGTCTTGATCAGGTGTAACTACCTGACATTTCACAGGCTTTTCTCTTGCTATAGAGACGTCTAACCCACTTGCATCAGGGCTCTTTGGCCTCAACACTACACAAAGTCTGTCTATCCAATACGGCGGATGAGTTTTATCAAAAGATAACCATTCACACTCAGTCACACACCTATGTGCAGTTCAGAGTCACTAGCTGCAAACACTTCATGAGGTTAAGACACTGATTCCCTTCACAGTTTAAACCTTCAGGCCTGGAGGTGTAAAACGCTTTGCTGATTCACAACAACAGACAGCTTCTTTCCATCGGGTTATTTAGTCTGTGTGTACGCCTCATTCTGTTTTATGAAACTGAGTCATTTTATTATAGAAAAATTTTTTCACAACGAATGACAGGAAACACACACGTGCAACAGAACGCCAGGAAGGTGGACAAAAGAAAACAGCAGGCTCAGGGAAAGTCAACAGATGAGTCCTCAAAGACTGAACTAAAGACTGGACTAGAATACAAACCAAATTAACGAGGGGATGAGATGCAGGCGGAGTGAAAACAGTGGCTGGGAAAGGCTGGAAAAACCCAGGGAAGAGGGATGGGCTAGTGGAGGAGATGCAGTGCAGGTGTGGAGGGAAAGCAGTCTGGGGAAGAAGTAAGGCAACAGGGTCGGGCTAATTAAACAGATCCAAGACAGGTGTGGAGAGAAAATCAGGCGGGCGAGGAGCACAAGAAATCAGGAGGGAAAACAGATCACTGGAAACAAAGAGCAAAAGACACCGCAAAAACCTAGAAAACACAAAAGAAACATTATCCCTCAGTAAAGTTTGTTGCTCTAGGTAGGCTGTTAACTCCGTGTGCAGCGAGGTTCTCCAACAGCTGCCATTACGTGCAACTATATGCACGACTGTGGCTATTGATAGCGCCCACAGATGTACCTGTAAACCATCATTAAACTATGGAGTTTGTACTGAAATCAAATGATAAGATAACTAACAGGGAAAACAAAAAAAAAAAAACATGGTCTGACTTTAAATGGTAAAAAGACTTTATAGCTCTATTCTAGTCTACTGACGACTCAAAGCACTTTACAACACATTCATCACTTTTACCATCACACACACATTCGTACACTGATGGCATGCAAGGTGCTTATCAGGAGCGATACAGCTCACAGCACACACCACTGGAGCGACCACTGGGAGCAATCTGGGGTTCTGTATTGTGCCCGAGGATACTTGGACGTGCAGTCGGGGGATCTGGGGATCAAACCATCGACCTTCTGATCTGAAGTGGACAACCTTCTGTATCTCCTGAGCCACAGCGGCCCTGACTTTAATTCTCTGCACTAATCATGGGACTATTTGTCAATATGAATCGACCTGGTCTTATTGTATATTATGATTCAATAGCCAACAGATATTAAAGGCTTTTTAACTCAATAACCACTTGAGTGCCTCCAACCTGAGCGACATCATTTGTGCACACCTGAGCAGCACTCGTTCATGCTGTTTTTATATCTCCGTTTACATCTCTCATCTTATATTGCATGTCCACCTCATCATTTCACCCACAGCTATCGCTAGAAAACAGAGGTGAGGTACGCACAGTCAGCCCAGATAACAACCAGGTCTTGCATGCAGTGATGGACTCAGGATGTTCAGGGGGCAGGGGTGAAAAACATGTGTGCAGGGGAGCACCGGTGCACTGAAAGTCGTGACATATTTTTAGTGAAGAGATGACACTCCACCATGTTTTGTCCTCTGGAAGGGCACTGCAGAGATTTTTATCTCATGGTCATACACCACGGGGGAATCTGAGAAGGCACTTTCACGGCATTTATTCAAACATGGGGGCACCAGGGGGGGTCACGGCCACAAAGCTTACATAGAACCTGCTTCATGGTTGTTGAATCTGAGCAAAAAAATTGTTATTGTATTGGGTTTGATGGTAAGAGCCGGTCAAATTGAATTTTTCACGGCAGAATTTTGATCAAAAACAAGCCGTCAAGAGCCGATGAAACAAATCTTATTCACCGGAACAACAAGAAAATGTGTTGGCGATTCAGCTTTCTGCAAGATTCTTTGCTGATATGTTCCAATTCGATAATAACTAAAACGTATATATATTGAGAAAAAAAGAGTATGTTTAAATGTACAACACGAATGCAGGTTGTTTTATAGGTTTACAAAGTTGGCTCATAGAAAGATGTAACACCACCCAACCACATCAACCTCATCCTTCTCTTGACCTACTTTCTTCTCCTTCGGAGCAACGTCTCTGAACAAGGACCTTGCTGGCATAATGAGAGAGGTCGTACACCAGGTGGTTGAAGGTGACACATGACAAATTGATTGCATGTATTTTTGCTTAAAATAGCATTGAATGGAATAGTAATAACCTTGTGGGACTCGTTCCACTGAGACATGCTGGAGCTCTCATGTTTCTCCCATCTGTTGTCTATGATACAGGCCAGTAACATGCTGCAGGGCTCGCCAAAGAGCTGTCCAGTTTCCTGCATATTAACCAGGCCTGGGTGATCGGCCACCAGCATGAGACTGGAGTGGAAATATCCAGAATGGCTGCTGGAAATGAGTTCATTTGGACTTGTTCTTGGACAGAAAACAGGGAGATGAAGTGGGGAATGTCACTAATGTGGTTTTGCAAGGAAAAATGAAGAGTTATACAGAAAACGTAATTAGCTAGAGGTTTTATGAGAAAGTGTTTCTTGCACGGATTATTTAATTTTACTGTTATTGCGCATTGAATTAATTGCTCGCAATCATCGAGCATTTTCTGGGCAGAAACAGCATTACCTTAAGTGTTTGGCTCTGGTTTAAAATAGCTTCACTTGCACAGAGGAGAGGAGAATGTTTTCCACTGAACGAGTATTTGGCACTACTCACTCCTTTGGATTATAAAGTTACTTTGAAGAGGCACTCGAGCATCTTCAATATTTCTTCTTTTCTTGTCAATATTTTAACGTAGATCTTGTATCGTGTCAAAGTCGCCTTCATCACCATTTTATAGTTAAGGTCAGTGGTGTGCACATGAACCTTTAGGGTACCTGAAAAAAAATTAGACTGTACTGTCTAGAACTAAAGCCCATGCACTCGAATCGATGGGTTACAAATATCAAAATCTACCAGACGTGAGATTTACTCCGTAAAGACTTTTTGGCTCAGTATGGATCACTGGGTGTAATTTCCTGAGTCTGATGATGTTCAGGAAACAAAACATCCTAATACCTAAACTATATATGACTGTTCCCAACACAACATTGTACTGGACCTTCGCCATATGCATTAAAAATTACTTGGTTATGTTGAGTAAAACGTTAAAATAACTGCCTTTCTTATGTTCTTTCAATTACAAACGTACCAACATGTACGTCACATCAATGGTGCGTTACGTAAGAATTGTGCACCTGCCAAATTCAAACTCAGAACAAATAGCAGTCAGCATATCACCAGAGTAACGGCTAACTGCTGCTAACTGTAGCTGTCATTAGCTAGTTAGCTCGGTTAGCTGTGCAGCTAGTGGTCCAGACTGGGAGCTCGGGGACGGGGGAGTGTTTGTGTTTGCAGCGCTTGCACAGAAGCTTTTTTCTTACATATAGCCTCTTTATCTACCTTAGTAAAAAAAACTTCTGTTGACTATTTGGTTTCATACGGCTCAAAAAACCCTGTGTTTCATCGTCAACCACCTGCAGGGACTTTGTTGCTCTTTACACAACATCACTAGACTTCTTCCTTTGCTCACGTAATAATTACTACCTATTGCAAGAGGTCTTAGAGCCTGACGAAAACTGGGTCCTATAAAAGTGTGTTTGACAGTCGCTTATTAGGAGCTATGTGATAAATGTCCTGATGAAGACCGGCTGTACAGGAAACATGTGGAGAAAGTTGTCATTTGCCTTTTGTAAAGGCCACATTGTCACCAAGACAGAAAAGGCAGGTCGAGCTCACAGGTACGAGCTGGCTTTTCATTCTACTTCCTGCAGTTTAATGCTGTCATTCCTTCTAACTACAGGAAGTATGTTATTTAGACAGCGACCAAAAAAAAAAGAGAAAAGCAAAGCGGAGAGAAAAGGAGACAAGAAAATGATGAATTGACTTAGAGAACCTTTCTGTAAAAGATGGAAGGTCAGCCCTTAAAATAAAAGCAGTGAGAGAACAAGAAGACGAGAAAGTCACATTTCCTAATGGAAAGACCTTCATATGGCAACGGTTGACACCTGAACAAAAAGCAGCAGTAAAATCCTTCCCATCTTCCCATTAGCTGATGTGGAATGTAACTGTGGCTCCGCTGCCGCTGGATGTATTCAACCCTCTTATCGAATTAAACCAGGACTCAAATTTGCAATAAAGCACATTCGGCTGCCAAAAGCCGTTTCCCTTGATATGCCTCTTATCTTGGCACATGTGCAGTTCTCTATTCTCTTTTGTAGATTTTCTGAAGCTCAGTTAAACTGAATGAGCGATATCAGCTTTCATTAGAATGATTTTCAATGACTGTCTCAACTCCAGGCTGACCACTCAGGAGACTTTAAAACGCTGTTGTTCCAAAGCAATTTTAGATTTTATTGCGCTGTATGCTGGGGGTCATTGTTCTGACATTGCGTAAATGTTTGCATTGTTCCTGCTGCCCAAATATAATAAATCCTCCGTCCCCTGCTGCTGGAAAAAACTTGCTTTAGGATTGCTTTAGATGGGTAATGAAGCGTGCCCAGTTCCTGCATCGCTTTGTGCTGATACGTATCTGCAGACCTGATAAAGGTGAAACCTGTGGGCTGATTTTACAGAAGACATTATTTCACAGGAGAGAAAAGCACAATAACAAAACCATCGCTTGCGTTTCATTTAGCTGCTTCAGGTGTGTGGTCGCGGTGTTGTGCATGCAGGCTCACTGTCTTGTACCCAGTTTGACAGCCAAGGGTTTGAACAGGCACTGAGTCAAATTGAAAAATGTTTTCCACTTTTGTCAGTCCAACACTACAGACTGATGATATTTCACTTTCATTGTTTCCATAGAATAGAGGCTCCTGGTGTTGGTGTTCCCCTGACTTTTCCTCCGTCACCATCAGCAGCTGACATTTATGGTTCAGAGTGAAACACAAATACAAACCGCAATTTGGTGCTGACATTCATGGTCTTTGTGATCCCCTGCCCTCACACACTAAAATGTCAGTTTGTCCAACACTTCGGCGTATCTGTGAAACAGTTTGCTTTTCTTAACAATGAGCTCTTCAGCCTTACAGAGCTGCCAGCATGGCTGGAGGAGTCATCTTGTTTGGATTAGGGCAAACATTTGAGCAGCTAAAGTATCTTTTTTCAGTTTTTCCTCATAACCATTAACCCTGATCCTGATGAAGACCACGAGCTGAAATGTAAAGTGGTTCAGTAAAATTATAGCTAAGTACGTTTATGCAAAACCCCAGAAAAGTTCAAATATGATGTTTTTATGTTGCTTCGTTTAGGTTCAGTTTTCAAGTTCTTACTCAGCACTACGATGTGCTTCTGGTCTGCTTATGGTTGGATCACATCAATGTTTACCTGTTTGGTCTCCACAAAACGGCTGAAAACGTCCCCAGAAAACAAAAAACACCCCATTTTGACACCAAAAGACAGGCTGGAGATGCTCCACCTTCCCATCAATAATAGTTGACTTTTATCCCCGCAATAGCGGCCGGAAGTTGAACTGTGGTTGCCCGCTTGTCGTCATTGCAGCTTGTAATAATGCCAACTATTGGTAAATGTCAACGCTGGATGTATGACAGTATATCCGGGCGACTGTGCTGATGTTGCGACCCTACCACCCTTCATAAATAAAACCCCTTAAAAACCAGAATGTAATGTTGAACACTGTTGTCAGCAAATGTACTGAAATGCTGCCACTTCACTGTTTGCTTTCTAAAAAGAACATTGTTCCTCGTGAAACTGGGATGTGACAAAGGGATTAAAACAGTAACACATCTAAGATGACACGTTGAAGCCGCCAGTGTCGTATGTCAGTGAAGGAGTGAAAGCATGCTTCTGTAAAATGTCAATCAGTTTCAATAGAGTGGAAGTCGTGGTGCACATCAGCCCAGAGAAAAGGAGCGAGAGAGAGTCAGCGATGCAGACTGGGGAAATGGGAGAACAGTCAACTTCAGAAACACAGAGATAGAGTCCGTCTAAGAACATCTTAGCAGAGCTTTAATTTCCCCGGGGGCCCTGCTGGGATCTTGTGGTCCCCAGCACACCAGCGAAGAGCAGAGAACTCAGTCCGACCAAATGAAACCAAATGGAAACCCTGCTGTGAAAACAGGCCATTTAAGGTTCTGCCAATACCCACGGTCTCAGATGACCTCGGACAGGTCAGAGTGTATGTGAGGAGGGAGGAGAGCGATGGAGGACGCTGCCACTGGGCCCAGCTGTGCAGGAGTGAGTTAACCTTACATCTATCTGTGTGTTAGGACGGGGGTGTGTTTCCCCAGGTGTTGATCCCGTCAATGTCTAATGTGGATGTTGTATGTTGGTGTGCATTGCTCAGTGTTGTTCCTGAACACATTCAGTGAACGATCGTTCATGAACTCGTTCATATTTTGGGCGATCGTGAACTGAACGTACTGTATTTCTGCCTGATGAACGTTGTTGTGAACGCGTTCATTCTGGCGTTTGTGAACGGCGCTCTCTCACAGTTTAACTTCGTTCAAGAGAGTGCCAGATTTCCATCGAGCCTTCCAGGCGAAAACCCGACTAAAACACACCAACAGGCCTCTGCATCCACCATTAATACGGCATTTTTGCATGATTACTACTTTTACGGAAAGGTCAGTGATGATCCAGGTGGGAAACCTTTTTGTGTAAACTTTGCCTGCCAGGATTCAAGAAGCAACTCCGTACGTCAACAACGTCAACAGCAAACCTGAAACGGCACATTGAACTAAAGCACCCGGCGAGCCTGTCGAGGTCTGTGCGAGTGAATAAAAAATCAAAAGATACGACAACGGCGAGCCACAACAGATCCTCTATAACCCAAATCACATTAACGTGTACAGTAGCGGCTCCGCTGTCTTCATCTACCAGCCGCAGCTGGACAACCCGGTTTTGCAGTTTCAGTGTTAAAACTGAAACTGTCTGTGGTTCTATGTGGGCTGTGGAAATCATCTTGAAAAATAATAGCTCGCAGCAACATTTTGAAAAAAAAAGAACTATGAACTAGTTCATTTTTGGAGCTGTGAACTGAACTTTGAACTAGTTCATGTAGAAAGTGAACCTTCCCAACACTTACGTACGGTTACTGTACTTTTACAGAAGCCATTGATTTTCCAATGAGGTGGACAACACAGCCAATCAATCAGTAAACCAATATAACACCCTCCCACTTAAGCCTCGCTCATCCACAGAAAATGAGTGTCGCAGTGTGATTAGTTTTCCTCAGCTTCTCAATAAACCGGATAAATTGCCTGAGAAGCAAACACAGAGCATAAATTACCTCCAAAATAGAGCCGCTGCTTACTGTGATCCATCTTCGTTTTCTATGCCTGGCTGGCAGGATTAATGAAAGGGTTCTGAGCAGATGCTATTGTTGTCTTTGTTTAAAAAAAGAAACATACACCAGGATGAATCGCTGAGTCACAAAGCAGAAAAAGTTTTCTATAAGCAAAAGTCACCGTATGTCTTTTTTTTTTTTTGTGACTGAGTGATTGAAGAGACTTGAAGAGTGGTGCAAAACCTGGCAAACACACAGAGCTTTCAACAGAATGAGGATCTTGAGGAGATTACGTTCTCGTGAAGGTCACAGAATTCAATCCTTGCAGCACTTCTTCGCACTAATGCCGTCTTGATTAGCCAAGTTTTTCACCTTCAACTCGAGTTCAAGGCGAGACGAATTTAAAGGAGACGTAGTGTTCTTCCTCATGCTTCCCTTTCCTTCAGTACGTTTCATATCTTGATTAAAAAGGACAAAGACCGCACCAACGGAAGCACCAACAGAAGCTCCTCTCTCCCACAGAAGACACATTAGTCCCACCTTCTCTTAGTTAGCGATCATTTCAGACAGAGGGGGAATAAAGTGCTGCAACACTGGACGGTTTGAGGAAACTGATGTGACTTTTAAACATTAAAACATGTGAACCTGTTCGATTAGTGACCCAAAACAAAATGATGAACCTGACAATGAGCAGAATTTGTCTCATTTAAGAAGGGAGCTAATGTGTTTTTAATTTTTCCTCTCTTGACAGACATCTACATTAAAGTTATACAATTATAGTAATATTACAACTCATTGGAGAGCTGTCTGGCTGATCTATCGCTTTATTTATGATTAGCACTTGTCAGCTGGAATTGCTAAAGATGTCAAAGCAGCACGTCATTAGAAAAAGCAATGAAAACCCAGCTCCGTCTTTAATACGTGCAATCACAGCCTCACTCTGCCCGCAGCGTGAAAACATTGTGAGGGGACATCATCAGCAGATCTCGAGGGAATCGTGAGTCACAACATGTTCGTGATCCATCCTCGGCCAGATTCCTGAGATCGCATCATCATCATCATCATCATCACTAAACACACTCAATCATGTTTAATATCTGTATTCAGAGAGCGACGCTGAGCGAACAGCTAATGTGATCTCACATTTGTTGTCGTTAAATGTCCCACCAAAACAATTGCTATTAATAACTCGTCTCACATGTTCGTGTGCGAGCGGTGTTATCTATGAGCCTGATCCATTTTACAAAAAGACTCTCGCCAACATTTACTGATCTTGGCTTCTTTCCAAACCACAGAGGAGCAGCGAGCGTTGAGCTTCTAAATTAACATTAACGGCAGCAATGCCAATTCACTGAAGTGGTTTTCGAAGGAGACCGTTGACATATATATTCACCATTGATTAAAATATGTTTTAGTTTGTTTTCTGTCAGTATGAGACCCGTGGTTTGATTGATTACGTGCTCTAAATATAATGTTTTATGCATGATATATGTTCAGCGCCGTTAATGGAAGACAGCGATGTTAAACGTTTCTGCGAATGTCAAGCGTTGATGTGAAACTTGCTGAAAACAAACTTTAAAAAGGTTCTGAAGGTTTAAAAGGTTTCAACGATGTGACCTGAGGTTTTTCAAAATCCTTTTCAACCTTCCATCAACTTTTCTTATATCGTTCGCCCACATTTAACAAGATTAAAGCATCTCCCCCCCTGACTCTCACACTCTCATCACAGTTGTGTCGCTTTCTAAATTTAACCACACTTAAATAAAAACACCGTGACATTACGGGACACACTGGGGCAGCTGAAAATGACCTGCTCTTCAATTAGCATTTCTGTTATGGAGAGATATTTATAGCTCAAAGAAACGGCAGTGACTGTATATCGACTCTATTTCAATTCCCCTAGTGTCTAAACCAGATGATTCAAATAAAGTTACCTTCTTTAAACCTCTCAGTAGATTGATATATCTTGGTTTAAGTCCCATAATTGATTTAGCAAAAATTATAAATGTGTATATCAAGAGTAAATTAAGTCTTGTAACAGTCTGCTGAAATATATATCAAATGTAGTTTGAACTAATTTCAAGATCTGTAAACTTGGAACATCGTTTTTCAGTGAGAACTGGGTCAGAGGAGTCTGTTGACACAACATGCTGCAGTCATGCATCCCTGTTAGCTCAACCACAGGAGGAAAAATAATGTTCCAGCAGATTTACATGGACTGATCATAAAAGTTGCTATTCGAACTCACAGGATGGGAAAACATGTTCAGTTCAATTTGTTTTCGCTTGATTCATTGTGTTCTGTTGCAACCCATCATTCACATAAAGTAATATACTGAAAAGAAAACCTCGTATTTATAAAAGACAGTGGGGCTGCCTTACAAAAGAAACCTCTGTAAAATATCCTACATCCAATCCAATTTGTGGCCAATGTGATTAAAAAACGGTTTATTTCAGTAAATTGGTTACTGATCGTCTTCCCAGTGAAAAAATGAATAAATGATGAGCATTGACCCCCTGTGGAGATATTCATGAGCAGTGCCTTCCAACAAACAGTATTAAGTTGCCATTATAGCAAAGTGGGTTAAGCCTTGTATGCACTTAACACATATTGAACAAATATATGAAAAATACATGTATTGAAATACATTAACCTCAAAGGAAAGCCTGCGAAATGTCATTTATAATGCATGTAAGTTATTTCCAACAGAAAGTATACTCTGTGTGTGTGTGTGTGTGTGTGTGTGTGTGTGTGTGTGTGTGTGTGTGTGTGTGTGTGTGTGTGTGTGTGTGCATGTGTGTGTTATTTTCACTGGGATATGAAAGGCAGCTACTTACTGTTATTACACATTAATGCCTCTCAACAGCAGTCCATACTATTATACCTACAGTGATAGAAAACACAGAGGGTGGCGAGTGGCTGTAATAATGTCGTTGGTGTGTGTGTGTGTGTGTGTGTGTGTGGCGAGCGGTTATGAGAGAGAAAATGAAGGACAGCGTGGAAGGTGTGGAGGGGCGAGTTGAAGCCCGAGGCTTCAGACAGAGTGCACAGATGCTAGTCGACGTTAGAAACACACCTCTGATCCTCCCGCCTGCCTCGTACAACAAGACTCACTTTGCTGACTGATTTGCATGCCCCACAATAAGAAGCTGACTGACCTGAATAAGGGAATAACTGAATAATAATTTGGAATGATTTTAATTTGTGGGTGTTGAATGTGTTGGAAATGGAAGTGCTCTATTGTAAACTTGACTTTTATAGCTGGTTCTTAGTTTAAGTGTTGTGTTATTGTTGCAGGGCCAGTTAGTTTTGAGATGTGTGTGAAACAAATGTTTCTTCTAAACCCAGTTTAATTAAAATGAGTAAAGCAGAATTATCAGCTGGTTCATGTTCTGATGACTTATGATTTACTGCCACAGTAAATAACTTAAAATTCCAATTAAATGACCACCTGAGTGCTATTTGCCTCAGTATTAGTTGCTTCATGTAAAAACAGACATCTTGGGAGAGAATGTGCATTGCACCACCTGCCATGAAGCTATTGATCCATGTTTTTTTTTGTTTTGTTTTTTTCTGCAAACCCACAGATAAGATGAAATGTGTCTTATTGCTAATGATCTGCTCAGGTCTGACTTTGATCGGCACCAAAACAGCTGGAAATCTCTTGATAGAGTCGAGCGGCAGTCGCCCGCTTCACGTCACGGTGTGAAAGTCAGCTAATAAGAATATAATGTGAACATGAAAAGCCACGTTTGGCATGATTATCCACCGTGGACGTATCTGCGGTTTGCAGGAACGCTAACTGCCAACATTAGGACAGATGATTTTGCTGCACTTCTAAAAGAGCGAACTAGCTTTACTTACTGGTGGTTAGTTAGTGGTTACTTTAACACCAAAGCCAGCGGTATCTGTCCATCAGGACACTCTGTAAATAACATCGGGACTGTAATTCCCCTCCATCGTTCTACACATGAAAACACTGCTACAGGCTAGGCTGGTATCTTAGGGGACACCATTAATAGCAGCACAATAGTGTCATTAAAATTCTATTCAGATCTGCTCCCACACATAAAATGTACACTGATCTTGTTCTGCCTTGACGTCCTAGAATGGGTTGTCGTCCAACTGCCCAGGGAAGTTGAATAGGCGCCATGAAATGAAGCTGTTTCCCCGGCGAGTTGGACGACACCTACACACACGTGACATCATTTGTACTAAGCTCATCCTGTCCTGGGGTCTGAGCCTCGGGTGTCGTCCAACTCTGCAGGACAGCAGCTTCATCTGTTGGAGACAAAATTCTCAGGTGTGACTGATGAGACGGGCGACCCCTCCACAAACATTTAACCATTTATCCAAGCGTCGTTGGCAGCCATAAAAAACCGTAGGCTGATGATCCTGTTCTGTTTGTTTTATCTCTGTAACCTACACATTTCCACAGCACTTGCAATCAGTCACAATTGTATTTAATTCAGTCAGTCACTAAGTCTTGTAAGATACCCGGAGCACACAATTTAGAATTTACTGGAGATGTTCTGCTAAAATCTTTCCACCGTCACCATTGAAGCACGTTGTGACAGCAATGATCTCAAGTCGGCTAGTTGCCCAGATTAGTTTTCCAGTGCTGGTTCTGACTGAACCAAGTTAATAGCTGGAGTGTAAAAGCTAATATGGGTTCTTAAAGAAAGGAGATTAACAACAAGCTCCATATATTACATATATAGTAATTGTGTTAATTTCTGCGTGAGGCCGATCTGTAGATTGTAGTTTCTTCTTGCAGAAACCCAACTCTCCGTCCATCGAACACGCAGCCTGTACCAGGTTTAGTGATCATCACTGCCAGTGTCAATAAAACTATTTGACCTCTTTCGATAAGGGAAAAGGAACAAAATGTAATTCAGCTGAAACTTTACTGCTGGATAATCTCTCGTCGCTCATGCAATGTGGGAATTGAATCAAGCACAGCAAGAACACCGCTGGCCTAGATGAGCCACCCCCCTTCCTCCCCCTGGATTCCTCACAGTCAAGCTCATCAATCAAGCTTAATCACTTCCACTTAAACAAGGCTGTCCTTTATCCCCATGCTTGGTAGCTCTATTAAACCGAGAGTAAAGGAAAAAGCATCGATGGCGGGATACTTAGCGATGCTTTTATCCCCCTGTTTGGTTGATCCCTGTGAGGCTTAGATGTAGGTGTGATTGGTTATCTGGGATTGGCCAGACAAGAGCAGGGAATACAGAAACCGATTGAAAGTGTATTAGAAGTTTTAACAGACATGAGACCGAGACAAAGGACCCAATCAGATGTTATCTTTTAGTTGGTCCAGCTTCACAGAGAGGGGACGTGCGTTTGTTTCCTTGGACATAAAAGTCAATTAAATATTGATACCAGTAACTCAATAACATCACCACAATACCCATCTGCTTATAAGATGCTCAAGTTACATGTTTAACCAGTGCACAGATTGCATTAAGCACCCAGCTTCATATAGTATTGTATAATAAAGCATCAGCCTTACCTGAAGTAATGCTCAGGTTTTCCTTTTTCCTTCGATCAGCCAAATGAATGGCGACTTTTTCCCATCTGAATTCAAACGGTTCAAACATTTCTAATCCAGGATTATGTAAAGGTGTGACAGTGGGTCAGAAAAGGTTCATGAAACTCCCAGACTCAAGAAGCTTTTTCTCTAATAAGAGAGGATTTCCACCCTCAGCAAATCTTTTTTTTCTGTCATTATCAACCATTAGCTTCCCAGGCTCAGACAATCTTAATGAGTAATTATAAAGACATCGTCAGAGAAATGTGGGAAGCTTTAGGGCAAAATTGAAAATCTCATAAATCATGATAATGTACTTTACCTTTAAGTAAACTTGTGCATTCAGACTATTTATGTCTATAATGCGAAGCCACCTGAAGATGTTTACACTAATCATGGAGAGCAATCGTGACTGAACCAACTTGTATGCAAGGTGAGGAATCACAATGGATTGCCGTGAGCACAGAGGAAACAATTTGTATGGTAATAAGTGAGTAAATTATGACTGTGGAGAGAACGTTGTCATGGGAGGGAAACCCTGAACTCTCATTTGCATAATATGATGGATGGATGGTACCTTGATGACAAACTTTACAGTCTTTCCATTGGCTGCCTGCAAACCACCGAGTTGTTAAAAGTCGTGTGACAACGATCACGGAAGCAGCACTTGAAACTGCCATACAGGGTTCTGCATGATTAATTTAAAGCAACACAATGTTGAGAGCAACGATCGAGTGTGGGGTTAGGGTGAGAGGTTGACGTTCAGACAGGGAAGATTGATAGTTATAGAGAAAGGCACCGCGGGACGACCCTCTGAGACGAGCCTGGCATGATGTCGATGTAGCTCAGCAAACAGTGTCATTAGCCCAAGACGTTCCATCCTTCTCTTCAACCTGTCACTCCCTTTAACTCACATCTGTCACTCTGACATGTTTACACTAATCTACAACCTGTTGGATGTGTTGAAACTATATTTCCCTTGGTTCAGTTTTATTTTTTATGTTGTCACAATGCTGTGCTTGTGATCCGGTTCTGTTTAGACACAGAAACACTTGGTTAGGTTTAGGAAAGGATACGTTTTGTCTAAACATCATCACAAACATGGCTCAAGATGTCGTGACTAATCATCAAAAATATCAAGTTATTAATTTAAACCAAACCACAATGTTTTCCTGAACCGTGCCAAGTACTTTTCTTGCCTAAATCCAACCAACGCCGCCCCTACGACTGCAGTCATGTTGTTTTGGGAATCACAAGCAATCGAACCATTTAATCGATCAGGATTTGTTGTAATACTTGAATTAACGATTCAAGTATTCCTATGTAGTCGTATAAATCTACCCCATGTTCTGTAAAGTTAACTACTGAAATGACAAACAAATTTGGGACCATAAAAGATTTACATTGTTATTCTCTACTGTAACTCAAAGCAGACAGTCTTGGTGTTCACTTCGTTCACTTCTCTTCGTCACTG